>JARYGA010038889.1:0-26245 GCA_030545235.1 Helianthus tuberosus
TAATATTATTTTAACATTAAATCGTTAATAAATTTAATGTATGTTTGAAATAAATCTAAATGGTGTATACCATAATAAAATAGTCAAATATAATGTATTCTACTATACTAAGATTATATTTTAGTCTTAGTCACGTTAATATATTAAATAATAATATTATAATTATTTAATTAACATATTATATTTGATAAGTTATAATAGTGTGACATAAAATGATATATGTCATTTTCTGGATTAAATGGTTTTGTGCCATGAGTAATATATTTGACAAAAGTAATGTCACGGGTGAAATTTGGTATACATTATAAGAATCACTAGTTGAGAGAATGATGAACAGTGACATGACCAAAAGCACTAGTTGAAAGAATGATCAACAGTGTTATTATAAGAATCACTAGTTGAGAGAATGATCAACAGTGATATGACCAGAATCACTAGTTGAAAGAATGATCAACAGTGATATGACCACCGTCACAGGAATCGCCTAGTGACAGATAAATTGAATAATAGTAAAATATAATTACTTGATAAATTCACTATTGGAAGAAAGTGAGCCAATGAGTGATATGACTACTATCACATTGGAACTGCCATCATGTGACAAATAATGATTAAGTTGAGTAAATATAAACAAATATAAAAACCTTAATACTGTAAGGTATAACAATATATTTTATAAAAATAGAATGAACTCAATCAGTATTTCCGCTGACAAAACCTTTTTCAAACATGTTTCAGGTAGTTACAGTAGATTGGAGTAAAAGTTGGATACGACATTGAAAGGCTTCAAGAAGTGGCTTAATTTATTAATTAAATCAAATTAAGAAATATTGTTTTACGTAATCAAATTTATCTTATTAAAGCTACCATTGTAAAACATGGATTTATCCCATCTATTTAAATAAAATCCGGTGTTTTCTAAACTCTGATATTTTTCCTAACTCACGGTCCTAATGAAATTTCTGCTGCAATATTTTTCAAATTAATCACCGGTACCACTGGGCTGTTCGCGGCTTCCGATTCCGTCCAGGGTGGGTCGGGGGTCGTGACATTTAGGATGGTCGCTTTCTCCTAATCTGCTTTACAACAAACCTTTGATTTGAAGTTATTTAGTTAATTTTAGTTTTAAAACCAAACAATCCAAATTATTGATCTTTACTTTCTGCAAATTAGCTTAATTTTAGTTAAAGTGCAAAGCTATAAAATCAACACATTTTCCACATAATCCCTGAGTTCGATACCCATTTACCACTATCTATAGTTGTTATTTGGATTAAATTTGCGTGTACTACGACAGCACGTCAAATTAAAATAGGGTTTATCCCTATAAACGTATTGTAATAAGAAACTTGGGTTTTACCCATGTGATTATTAATATTAAATATGGTGGTTTTACTCTGATAAACATTTCCTAATTACAGTCCTGATGTAAATTCCGCTGCCAAATTAGCAAGCTGATACCACCGAAACTCTGAGTTCGCGTCCGTCCGTTCCCGGGACAGATAAGGGATCGGGGGTTGCGACAGAAGGTGGTATCAGAGCCTAGCCACTGGTCTAAGCCAAAGAAGTGTTCTGCTGACACTTAAATTCTAAATTTTGTGTTAGGAAATAAACTAAGGAAATACGTGCATAACTGTATTTGATTGTTATGTGTTATTTGACTATTTGTTAGTTTACAGTATGAGAGATCAAGGACCCTCAGACATGTGTCGTCAGTTGTCTGATTCACCTAGGAGTGAAGGTACCTCTTCACAGCCTGCCCTTTCTGGGTATTCTGCTGATAAGGAAGAAGGGATGTTTGCCTTTAAAGCTCAGTCAGAAGAGCCATTCCCTCATAAGAAAAGAGGATGGTTCAGTAAGGAAGCCTTTGCATGTAGGAAAAGAATGCGAAAGTTGCAACAGCAAAGAATTCTAGCAGCTGCTAAGCAAAAGACAGATGCCCATACACAGGATATGCTTAATAGAAGCCTAGCCAATTTCCATATCCTAGCTACAACTGCTGCTGACCCTAATCTGGAGCAAACAATAGCACCCCAACCACAATTGCAAATCCCTGACCAACCAATAGAGATAGAAAACCCTGAAAACCAAGTGGAGATGCATGACTTCAACCCAGAGGAAATCCCTAGGGTACCAGCACCAAATCCCCTAGACCCAAATTACGATCCCTGGTGGGATGATGTTAGGGACTATGTGCAATGTTACCCGATACATGAAGACACACCTATACAGAACATAGGAGCCTATCCAGGTAGGGACCCTTTAGATCCCTATTACCATGATAACTACATTAGGGAAATCTTAGAAGATCCTTACCGATTTCAGGCACTTTCACCCCCCATATCAGGAACCCGCACCCCAGATTCCGAACGCAGTCCTAGAACCTGCACCCCCAATGAGTGCAGAAAACGTGCAAGAACTTAGGACTTTTGGGGAGGAAATTTTAGAAAGCAGTGAGAGAATGAGACAGGTGGGAGAGCTTCTCGTATGGAAATACGATGAGCGCAATATGGATTTTTGGATAAATCCATATCCGTGATGTGATAGAGAAGATGGTAATAGTAATAATAATATAATATAATAAAATAAAATAAAATATGTGTGTACGGATGCCTATTACTATTAGTGTGATTCTATTTCTGTTGGTATTGTAATTTTCATTTCAATACTAGTGTGTAATAGATGCATAATAGTATATGGAAATAGAGTAAAAGTCGCAATGATCGACGTTTTTTGATAGATTGCATGTCATGTGATTAACTATATTAAATATTATCTTGTGATATTAATATGGAGTAAATGTTTAAAATTCAGATGGCCGACGAAGGAAATCAAGGAAATCTGAATAATGATAACCAGAGTAACATTAACGTGGTTAATGAGAATCCAAGCATCAATAACAATGGAAACCAAATGGATAATAGTGATGTTCAACATATAGTGGCACAAGGAATTATAGATGCAATGCCATTTATTATTCAAACGATCCAAGACTCGAATAATAAAAGTAAGCATAGCAGTAAGCGACCCATCGAACCCGAAAACAGTGTAAACAATGGACCTGTACTTCAATTGCCCATTCCCAAAAGAAGAAGAACCGTGTCTTACGGTTGTTCTTATAAAGAATTCTGGTCTTGTAAACCAATGGAATTCTCGGGCAACGAAGGTGCCATTGCAACCCTACGCTGGATAGAGAAAACTGAGTCAGTCTTAAGAATAAGCAAGTGTGCTGAAGAAAATAAGATACTATTTGCTTCTAATCTGTTTAAGAATTCAGCACTAGAATGGTGGAACACTATTCTCCAATCAAGAGGAAGTGATAGAACTTACAATATGGAATGGGAAGAATTTAAAAACAAGGTAGAAAGGAAATTCTGCCTACCAAATGAGAAGGAACAGATTGGAAACAAATTCATAAACCTTAGGATGACTGGTGTGGATATGCTAGAATAGTGCCAACTCTTGCTTCACCAGAACCAGTATTGATCTCCCGTTATATTTGGGGATTAATCGGTGAGATAAGACACGTAGTCAAGGCAGCTAGACCTCAAACCATAGAAGAAGCTGTAGAACTAGCAAATACCTTGACAGACGAATTAGTCCGTACCCGAGAAGAGGACCAAAGGAGGAACCTAACCCAGAAGCTCACACAAGAATTTCGTTCTGGAAATTCTAATCGTGGGAAAAATATAGGTTCTACCTCTACACCTTACTGTAAGAATTGCAAAAGAAAGCATTCAGGAAGATGCTCCGTATACTGTAACTTTTGCAAAATATCAGGACACAAGGAGGAAAATTGCAGGAAGAAAGCTAATAACAGGATATGTTACAACTGCGGAGAACAAGGTCATATCAAGCTTAATTGCCCGAAATTAGCTCCAGTTACAAACAACAATAATACCAAAAATGCTATAGCATTTGTTCTGACTGAAGATAAAGCCAAGATGATTCCAGATGTAATAGCTGGTACGTTTTTAGTTAATGATATTTTTGCTAAAGTATTATTTGACTCTGGTGCAAACCAAAGTTTTATTAATACATCATTTTGCAAATTTCTAAATCAATCATTAACTAAACTACCACAAGAATGTCTAGTAGAGACAGCTAATGAAGAAACCGTTAGGATTTCTGAAATCTTGCAGGGAGCAAGAATAGAAATTTTAAATCAGAAATTTATTGCAAACCTGTATCCCATGAATCTGGCAGGATTTGATGTTGTTTTAGGAATGGATTGGTTAATAGCCAATAAAGCCAGTATTTTATGTGATCAAAAGTCAATCCAAGTAGATTCACCAAAAGGTAAAACGATCACCATAAAAGGAGATAAACCATCTAGATCCACAAAATTCATCTCTGTGATGAAAATTGCAAGTTACATAAGAAAAAGATCATTAGTGTATTTGATTTCTATAATCACTAACACTAAAGGAAAAGATTTAAAAGATATTCCAGTAGTATCTCAGTTTTCAGATGTATTTCCAGAAGAATTGCCAGGGCAACCTCCAGATAGAGAAGTTGAATTCAGAATACATTTAAAACTAGGAACAGCACCGATTGCCAAAGCACCTTACCATTTGGCACCTGCAGAAATGCAAGAATTAAAGAAACAATTAGACGAATTGTTAGAGAAAGGATTTATACAACCAAGTTCGTCGCCATGGGGAGCGCCGATACTGTTTGTTAAAAAGAAAGACGGATCAATGCGTATGTGCATTGACTACCGTGAATTGAACAAAGTCACGATTAAGAATCGGTACCTATTACCGAGAATCGATGATCTGTTCGATCAACTGCAAGGAGCTCGATTTTTCTCTAAAATCGATTTAAGGTCAGGATATCATCAATTAAAGGTACAGGAAGAGGACATTCCTAAAACCGCATTTAGAACAAGGTATGGCCATTGTGAATTTACGGTCATGCCATTCGGTTTAACCAATTCCCCAGCCGCATTTATGGACATGATGAACCGAATATGTAAGCCATATTTGGATAAATTCATAATTGTTTTTATAGATGATATTCTTATTTACTCTAAAAATAAGGAGGATCATACAAAGCATTTGCACGCACTTTTAAGTTTATTAAGAAAGGAAAAGCTTTACGCTAAATTTTCCAAGTACGAGTTTTGGTTAGAACAGGTACAGTTTCTTGGACACCTAGTTAACCATGAAGGAATTCATGTAGATCCAACAAAGATCGAGGCGATTACTAAATGGAAAACTCCTGAGTCACCAACCGAGGTTAGAAGTTTCTTAGGATTGGCCGGTTATTATAGAAGATTTATTCAAGATTTTTCTAGAATAGCCATTCCTTTAACTAAGCTAACCTGTAAATCTGTTAAGTTTGAATGGGGATTAAAACAAGAAGAAGCATTTAGAATCCTTAAGCAAAGATTAACTAATACACCCATATTAGCGTTGCCAGAAGGAACTGAAGATTTTGTAATCTATTGTGACGCTTCCAAATTAGGCTATGGATGTGTATTGATGTAACGACAAAAGGTTATAGCTTATGCATCTAGACAACTTAAGAATCATGAAGAGAATTATTCAACCCATGATTTAGAATTAGGAGCCATAATTTTTGCTCTTAAGATTTGGAGACATTACCTTTATGGTAGTAAGTTTACCATATTCACTGATCATAAGAGTTTAAGGTATATTTTCAAGCAAAAGGAGTTGAATATGAGATAAAGACGCTGGATGGAGATGCTTAGGGACTATAATTGTGATATACAGTATCATGAAGGAAAAGCAAATGTAGTGGCAGATGCTTTAAGCCGAAAGTATCATGAAAAGCCGAAAAGGGTACGTTCTCTTATATTAAATCTACAAGTAGATTTAATAATCAAATACGAGAAGCACAAGAATCAGTAATCAAGGATGATACTGAAAAATTAAAAGGTATGTGATGTGTGCAAAATGCAACATATAAATTACATCAATTGTGGCATAAAACTAACCCTTTTTTAGTACTAATGTTGGAAAAAGTGTGCTTTTGTCTTCCTTTTGTATTTTCAGGATTAAATGAGCTCAAATTAACAAAAGAAGCAAAAAGACAACTAAATCTAACATAAATACAAGAAAAGGAACAAACGTGGCATGCCCGACCTCCCCGAAAGCATCTTCCCAAGCAAAACAAGAAAACAGAAGGCTGAACACGCTCCGTGCTCAGTGAACACGGGGGCGTGCCCAAGTGTCAGCATAAAAGACAAAGCTGTAGAAGCTTCCATCGCCCACCACGGGGCCGTGCTCAGCGGACACGGGGCCGTGGTCAACTATAAGATTCGCAGAATCCAGGCAAATCTTGATAGTACAGATACGCTTCTGCACACGGGGTCGTCCCAGCAGACATAGGGGCGTGGTCAACTAATGCAGACAAACTGCAATTAATGAAGACAGAGAAGAGGATGGACACGGGGCCGTGCCCGAGCTTCTGTTCAGCCTATAAATAGGAGTGCTTGGCTCAAGTTCAAACCATCCCTTGGCACACCACCTCTCTCACACTTCACCCACCACCATCACAACACCATCATCCACCACCATCATCCATTGTCCATCATAGAGTGTGTGAGTCGTCTCGGGATCCAAGATTGATCGTAAGAGTTCTTGACAATCAAGGACATGTTTGCCTAAGTCTCTTACATCACTTGGTGAAGACAAAGTGTTTAGTGTAATACTTTTTATTTTTAATCTTTTCGCACTTTTTACTTGGTTTTGTATTAATGACTTTAATAACTAGTTTCTTATGTTGAATGTGATTTTTCCTTATCGTTTGTCCGTGGTGTCTTGGCATTATTTTACTGTCTATATAAAATAAAAGATTTTCACCATTCATATCTCCACGGTCTATATGGAGGTATTTTGGCTACCTGGTCGGGGGTTAAGGGAACGGTTTGGTAAGAGTCTTGCCTTGTTCAGTGTATAGATCCTGCAAGGACCTGGGTCAAATTTAGTAGGACCTCCTTCAATACTTAACGGTATTGGATGGAGGGGGTCCAAACTCTTTGACCCCCTCATATGTAAACTACTATTAATACTTTAACCCGGCTACTTAGGACTGTATCCCTGCTGACTCAGACTACTTAGCCGAGGGTAACGTCACCTTCAAAAGAGGGGCCTACCATAATACGCATTAATAACTTAATTAATTATCTTTCAATAATCCGACCCTTTAGGATTGTATCTTTGCTGACTCAAACTACTGGGTTGAGGGTATCTTTCAATAATACGCATTAATAACTTAATTAATTATCTTTCAATAACTTAATTAATTATCTTTCAATAATCCGATCCGGAAAAGTTCCTTAAAAATAGACAAATTCCATAAGACAGCTTCTAGACACGGGGCCGTGTCCAGGTTAACACGCCCCCGTGTCCACCCAAAGATTCTTTTCTGATTTCATCAGAATACGGACAAAATTGTGTCAGGATTCTGTCTGCACACGGGGCCGTGTCCAGCCGACACGGGGCCGTGCGCAACGTACTGTCGTTTTCTATAAATGCAGCCAAGAATCCTGTACATTTGAACCATTCCAGGGACAAAGATTTGGGGAATCTTCTCACATACCATCCTAGGTATTTTCTAAAAGAAGTTTCTCAACCACCTTCTTATCCTTTCCTCTTTTATCCAATATCATCTTCTTCAATTTTTTCCTTATACTTCCATTAAAGCTTGAGACCTCCATAATTTCAAGCTTTATTGAGGTGTTTGTTAGATTTTTTTTTCATGGAATCTTGTTAAGAATAAAGTTCTACAACAATGTTTTAAGTTGTTTCTGTTCAAAAACGTTTTAAAAATCACGAAAACAAATTAAAACCCCAAGATTCCTTGTTCCAAAATCCTGCAGATACCTGAACACGGGGCCGTGTCCGTGGTACTGGTCCCATAAAATTGAACTCTTTTTGGTATGTTTCCTCAGAATGGCAAGCAGAACGAGCGGAACATCTTCGTCGCACTCCAGAAACAACCGACAGGGGAGAAGATCATCAATGGTTGAAGATTCTCTTGTAAACTACGTTTACGCTCTAAGAGAGGCCATTGATGAGATAACAGGGGTGGAAGAAGAATTGATCGACCGTATTAATCATCTAACGGTGGGACTAGAAGGATGTCTCCGGGAAGTCAACCTTTTGCACCAAAGGTTGAACATTCTCGCCTCTCCTCCTTTGGTGCCAATAATCACCCAAAGGGCATGGAATGTGGTACCGGAAGTCATCATTCCAGCCGAATGGTATGCCATACATCCGGAACCCCCTCGAGACATACTACAAGGGGTTCCGATTGGTGTCACTACCCCTCCACAAGATGTTGAGGAACAAGAAGCTGCATCCCTCCTACCGAGAGAGATAGAAGAATGGCTCTAGCAACATCTAGGGAACACCGCTCGGCTTGGAGTTCTACAAAGCTTTTAGATCCCGGAAAACTATTTCCGGAATTTTGGTTCTTATTGTAGAAGTAGAGCTCCTTAGGATGATTTTGCGTATCACTTGACCTATTTAATTTAGGACCTTTAACTTTTATTTTCCACTTTGTTCTCCATTTTCTAGGACTATTATGTAATTCTCTCTATGACTTAATGAATGATGGTTTTAGTTAACTTGGTGTTTGGATGGTGTTGAAATAAATAAAACACACTCGCGATGGCAAAGGATAACAAGGGAAACTTGAACCAGCACCCCATGCAGGAAAATAAGGACATCCGACGAACTTTCTTCATTACAGCAGGTTCAGCACGGGTCGTGCCCGCCTAACACGGCCCCGTGCTGCACAGTCTGCAGAAAATGCCCAGTTCAGGTAAACTGGACACGGGCCGTGTTCACTTAACACGCCCCCGTGTCCAGGCTTCTGTTTCTCTTTTTCAATTTTGTTACTGGCACCTGAACACGGGGCCGTGCCCGGACTCCACGGGGCCGTGTCCAGACGCCCAGTAACACAGTTTTTTGCTTTTTAACACCTTTTTACACATTCAATCAACCAAAAAAATTATTTTTGGGACACATTGAGGACACTGTGTAATTTAAGTGTGGGAGGATGCTAAAACCTTGAATCTTGCAAGTCTTAATAACAAGCCTTACACAAAACTCTATTGGATTTCAAAATTTTTCAAAATTTTTTTACTTGTCTAGGTTTAACTCGGGAAATTCAAGTTCTAAAAAGGTTATATTTTTACAAATTTACAACCGATAGCGTCGTGATAAAAAGAACCAACATAAGAAAATTATGAAACGGCATGACAAGCTTAGTTAAAATTTGATTATATATACTTGATCACATAAAAACCCATTCCCACAAAAGTGAGTTTTAAGCCTTTATTGAGCATACAAATACATATCATTAAACTAAATGCTCATTTTTCGTTTCTTGTGTGAATAGCCGCTTGGTTCTTACGACTCTAGAACTTGCCACGACGATACATTCCCGGTCCTTACCAACTTAAACCCGAGTAAGTAAATGATGGAGGCATTAGGACTAACCCTTTTTATTTTTACACCATTATTTTCTTTTTTTTACCACCTACCCAAAATCCCCCTAGTTAGCCCCTTTGAGCCTAAACCTTTTCATTTCATAACCCAAACCAAACACCCCTCTCACCCACCAAAACCTTTTTTTTTATTTTTAACTTTTTGTTTTTGTAAAAAGCTCGGTTTGTCGTATGACTCTTCAAAAAAAATGTTGATGATGAAGCAAAAGAAATAAACAAGCAAGTTCATCAGAAATAACTTTGTTTGAATCATGGCTTCATCAAAATAAAAATTGCAAAAAAAAAGTCTTACGAAAACCGACGCTTTTTACGCTTTTCGCCCTTTTTCTACTAACCACTAACCCAATCACCTACCTTTAACCCAAGCCTAACCCTTCACCCAAAAAGTCCTCTTGATATTTACAAAGGTGTATAGTTAAAAAGGAGGGGGATTGATTGCTTGGCAAGCCTATGGTAGGAGTAAGTTTCATGCCGCTCTCGAGTTATTCACTAAAATACATCTTCGGCCGAGTGTTGAGTGATCCTCCGTGAGGTATGTGAACTTGTATATAAATAGAATTTTAAAGAGGCATGTTATGCCCTAATAAGTAATTTATCTTATGAAAAGTTTTAAATAAATCATGACGAATAGGATTGTAAATAAATAAAAATAAAACTTAATAAGAATCTTGGAAATCCCGACACTCTATGACAAACCCAAAAACCTTCTCTTCTACCCATTCCATTTGGGAGTGTAAAGCCACGTTATAAAGAGTTTTGCTTGAGGACAAGCAAAGATTCAAGTGTGGGGGTATTTGATGTGTGCAAAATGCAACATATAAATTACATCAATTGTGGCATAAAACTAACCCTTTTTAGTACTAATGTTGGAAAAAGTGTGCTTTTGTCTTCCTTTTGTATTTTCAGGATTAAATGGGCTCAAATTAACAAAAGAAGCAAAAAGGCAGCTAAATCTAACATAAATACAAGAAAAGGAACAAACGTGGCATGCCCGACCTCCCCGAAAGCATCTTCCCAAGCAAAACAAGAAAACAGAAGGCTGAACACGAACCGTGCTCAGTGAACACGGGGGAGTGCCCAAGTGTCAGCATAAAAGACAAAGCTGTAGAAGCTTCCATCGCCCACCACGGGGCCGTGCTCAGCGGACACGGGGCCGTGGTCAACTATAAGATTCGCATAATCCAGGCAAATCTTGATAGTACAGATACGCTTCTGCACACAGGGTTGTGCCCAGCGGACACGGGGGCGTGGTCAACTAATGTAGACAAACTGCAATTAATGAAGACAGAGAAGAGGATGGACACGGGGCCGTGCCCACTGGACACGGGGCCGTGCCCGAGCTTCTGTTCATCCTATAAATAGGAGTGCTTGGCTCAAGTTCAAACCATCCCTTGGCACACCACCTCTCTCACACTTCACCCACCACCCACCACCATCACAACACCATCATCCATTGTCCATCATAGAGTGTGTGAGTCGTCTCGGGATCCAAGATTGATCGTAAGAGTTCTTGACAATCAAGGCCATGTTTGCCTAAGTCTCTTACATCACTTGGTGAAGACAAAGTGTCTAGTGTAATACTTTTTATTTTTAATCTTTTCGCACTTTTTACTTGGTTTTGTATTAATGACTTTAATAACTAGTTTCATATGTTGAAGGTGATTTTTCCTTATCGTTTGTCCGTGGTGTCTTGGCATTATTTTACTGTCTATATAAAATAAAATATTTTCACCATTCATATCTCCACGGTCTATATGGAGGTATGTTGGCTACCTGGTCGGGGGTTAAGGGAACGGTTTGGAAAGAGTCTTGCCTTGTTCAGTGTACAGATCCTGCAAGGACCTGGGTCAAATTTAGTAGGACCTCCTTCAATACTTAACGGTATTGGATAGCGGGGGTCCAAACTCTTTGACCCCCTCATATGTAAACTACTATTAATACTTTAACCCGGCTACTTAGGACTGTATCCCTGCTGACTCAGACTACTTAGCCGAGGGTAACGTCACCTTCAAAAGAGGGGCCTACCATAATACGCATTAATAACTTAATTAATTATCTTTCAATAATCCGACCCTTTAGGATTGTATCCTTGTTGACTCAAACTACTGGGTTGAGGGTAACGTCACCTTCAAAAGAGGGGCCTACTACAATAACAAAGATAATCTCTTAAATAGGGCAAAAGTGCAGAAATAATCAAAGGTTACACTATACACGAGTCGGAGCCAAGTGATTCATCTTGTCTATCTGTTTTTATTTTATTTTATTTTTCAGCATTTTAGTTAGTTTCTATTTTTCTAGTTTAAAACCTTTTTCTAACTTTTTGATTTGATTAGACGTTGAGGATAAACCGGTACTAAAAGCTCTTGTGTCCTTGGATGACCTCGGTATCTTACCAACACTATACTACGCTCACGATGGGTGCACTTGCCCATATGTGTGTTTAGTGTTAGTAAATATCGTGTTTTATAAATTTAAAACTTGGCTAAAAAAAAGTGTAAAAGGGCTTAAAATAAACATTAAAACCATAACACACTACACACGCATCAGTATGCTAAAAGAATTAGAACAAGGAACAGGTGGAATTTGGAGATTCCATGAAAAGAGAATGTGGATACCTAAATTAGGAAACCTACGTCATCGTATATTAGAAGAAGCCCATAAGTCTAAGTATACGATGCATCCAGGAAATGACAAGATGTATCAAGATTTAAGAAAGAATTTCTGGTGGATAGGAATGAAAAAAGGACATAGCAGCCTATGTTTTTAAATGTTTAACTTGTTCACAAGTCAAAGCTGAACACCAGAAACCCTCAGGTTTGTTACAGCAATTAGAAATGCCAGTTTGGAAATGGGAATTAATAACAATGGATTTTGTTACTAAATTACCCAAAACAAAGAAAGGTAATGATACAATCTGGGTGATTGTAGATACGCTAACCAAGTCAGCTCATTTTCTACCAATGAAGGAAACTTTTACTATGGAACAACTAGCTAAATTATATGTAAATGAACTTGTTTCTTTACATGGAATTCCTTTATCAATTGTTTCTGATAGAGATAGCCGATTTACCTCTCATTTTTTGTCAATTTTCGAAAAGGCTATGGGAACCAAGTTAAATCTAAGCACAGCTTATCATCCTCAAACAGACGGACAAAGCGAAAGAACAATTCAAACAATGGAAGACATGCTTAGAGCTTGTGTAATTTATTTCGGAGGTAATTGGGACAATCACTTACCTTTAATAGAATTTTCTTATAATAATAGTTATCACACAAGTATCAATGTTGCACCATTCGAAGCACTTTATGGACGAAAGTGCCGAACCCCAGTCTGTTGGGCAGAAATTGGGGAAAAGCAACTATCTGGACCTGAGATAGTGCAAGAAACAACTGATAAGATTATTCAAGTCAATGAATGACTGAAAGCAGCACGTGATCGACAGAAGAGCTATGCTGATAACCGACGCAAGCTATTGGAATTTCAAGTAGGAGATAAAGTATTGTTGAAAGTCTCTCCTTGGAAAGGAGTAGTAAGATTCATCAAACGGGGAAAGCTAAGTCCCAGGTATATTAGACCTTTTAAGATTATTAGAAGAATAGGACCTGTAGCCTATCAGCTACAACTGCCAGAGGAAATGGCAGGAATACATGATGTGTTTCATGTATCTAATCTCAAGAAATGCTTAACCGATGAATCACTGATAGTACCTCTTAAGGATATAGAGGTAAATGAACAACTTAAGTTTATAGAAAGGCCTCTACAGATTGAAGACAGGAACGTCAAGAACCTCAAACATAAGAGATTAGTTCTGGTCAAAGTAAAATGGGACTCCAAAAGAGGACCTGAGTATACATGGGAACTTGAATCTGAAATGCAAAGGAAATATCCGCACTTGTTCCAGTAGATCTCGAGGACGAGCTATAAAACAAGGTGGGGAGGATGTAACAATACTCAATAAAACCGACACTCTCGAATATTTCCAAACACCCTAGTATATGTTAAAATGTCCCAGTATGTCTTTAAATATACTCCGTATGTGAAAACCGAGCCCGAAATACAATATAACAATTAAAAATAAAATTTAAAAATTGTTTATTAAGTTGAGGCGGGCCGCGTAGACCCACCCCAAACCTTTACGCGGGCGGTATCAAGGTTGGAAACTGACTCCGTTGATTTCTTTAGTTCAGGCGGGCCGCGTAAGCCTTAGCTTACATTTACGCGGGCCGCGTGAGATCAAAATAGTGTCAACTGTAACACCCGTTCTTAAATATCAAGGTTTAACGTAGGTTTTACGTTAAACAATCATGTAATTAAGATTACATAACATTTGGAAATACGGGTTTATTGAAACTTTTACAAATCATAAGTTATTCTACATAACGTGGTTAAATTCGTTGTTTAAAATTTACAATGTATCGAAGTGCGGAAGCGTGTGTCTTTATCGTGTTCGGTTCTTCGTTGAGCTTGATCGTCTTCCGGCATGTAAGGTGTACCTACATTTCATAAACATGAAATGCTTTAGTCATACAGGGCTTAAAACGTGTCTAAACGAGTCCGAGAAACAATTGGTAACAAAAACAAAATTTTCAACTTGGCCTCCACCGTAAATTACGGTGGAACCGTAATTTACGGTGACCCCAGGTTTGGCATGCCCCTACCGTAAATCAGTAGGGGGCTGCCGTAACACTTTTTAACTCCACCGTAAATTACGGTTGAACTGTAATTTACGGTGGACCCTGCATCATCTTTTCCATTTTTTTTGCCGTAATTTGACGCGAAATCTTTCGTATCTTTCAAACCGCTTATCCGTTTGACCTACCGTTTCTTCCTACATGTTTGTAATTTGATTCTCCATCATATGGAGTTAAAATCCGACGTCCGGCTTAACAAGATTTAAGACTTTTAAGTCTTCGGCTTATTTCCCTTTTTACCAAATTTTGACCCATTCGCGGTTTTATCAAACAAACGTATTTGTTTGATTCCTATATCACATGAATCTTATAATTTCAATGTTGTCTATCATATTGGGTTCAATTCACGAGTTTATGTGTATTCTTAAACCCGTTTGTACTAAAATGCTTATTTTGACCCGTTAAGGGTATTTAAACCCTTTTCCGCATAATTCATAATTATTTGTTCTAGCATCCTATTTTCGCAATATCTGTCAAATGAACTTTCACCACAACTATATTTATGGTGATTTTACTAAGGTAATCTATGCAAACCAGGTTTTACCCCTTAACTCTTTATTTTACGGCAAAGACCCAAATAGAGCCGTTTGACTAACGTAATACATCTTTCAACTTCTATACTTGCCCTAAGTATTTATTAAATCGTAAAAATCATTTCCAAACAACTTTTAAAGATTGTTTGCTCAATTTAGCCTCCAAGGGCGTTTTGGTCCATTTAGTCTCTTATTAACAATGAAGGACTTTAGAAAGCATATTTGACCCAAAATCCCTCTTTTAACCTATGATTTTGTTTGAAAAGTCTTTAAGCTTTCCAAACGTAATATCCTTTACTTAAAACATTTGGTTTACTTATCAAGTAACCAAACGTCCATTTTGACCTCTTTTAACACTCTTGAACCACATGTTCTAAATGAGTGTTACCCTACTTCACATACCTGGCGCAGATCAATATATTGACCCGTTTTTAATACCTTGCTTTTATAACCGCTAATCCATAGCGTTGCTAATACCCATTTGACATTTACTCCTGAAATAATATAACTCGACAATGATCATTAGTCATTATTGTCAAAAGGTGATATCTTCACCTTTTGACCCATTTGGTCTAAATGACCGATTATGTTGGCGAGATGGTATTTATTACCATCTCATCTATATGACTAGCTTCGGTTTACACCGTGTGGTCATTTCACGTATTAATCGTTTTCTTAACGCTTTTTAGCCTATCATGGCTTACGCATTTCAATGTCTTTCAAAACAAATAGTTATGGTCAACGCATGACCAATTTACCGTTTTAATTCCTTTTAAACCATCAACATGGGTTCTTGTCATGCTCGACTACCTTGTTCCGTACGTTTACATGTCGGAACATCATACCTAAATTATGTATTTATCTTATTCGTAACTAATACGATAAGAGAATATTCTAACCTATAAGACTAGTGTAAGCTATACTTACCTTGCATCCGAATTTATGCTTTTCCGTCATTCTTGCTTCGTTTGACCCGCTTTGTTCCCAAGCTTTCACCTAGCTTGTTAATCGTCAAACTATCATTGCAAATTGTAAGATGGTTAGATTAGTCATAATTATTCACGACTATTCCATCTCACTTATTTCATACGTCGAAACTACTATTCGACTTCACGATTAGTTAACTTAGCTTATTAAGTTAACCACTTCGAATTACAAGGTTCACAACATTAAGTCTAAATCAACATTATATTTAGAACCCTTCTCACTTCATATTACGCGTAATCACCATATCATTCAATTGCGCGTTTTCGCTCTAATTTCAACACTTTAGTTTTCACTTAGGCATTTTAACAAACACCTAGTGTGCATACATTTTTACACATTTACAACTAGTTCATAACTAGTTATTTTTACCAAGATTAATCATCAAAATTCACCCCCGTCATTTATGATCAAATACTCATACTAGCAATTTGTTTAAGTATTTCTTGATTACTTAACATGCATGATGAATCTAAGCATAGTTATATCATCAATTTCATCATAACATTAAAACCCACTTATCTAAGTGTGTTAATTCATCAAATCCTTCAAATCATAGCATGTTATGTATGATTTTCACTTAGGGTTTCATTCCTAAGCAAGTATACATCACTAATCTAGCCATAGCTTCTCTAATCCATGCCTAATTCACGATTAGGATGATTATCCAATTTTTACAACTTCAAGAATGTTAGAAATTCGACATACCTTACGATCCCCTTGACTTGGTGACCGTTTCTATGTGTTCAAAACCGAATTTGACCCTTGTTTGATCCTCCAATTTGAGGAATTTGTTGAGTTTAGGGTTAGCTCCCATGGAGCTTGTCTCCTGCTCCATCTCACGCACGCACACACACACTCTTGTGTGTGTGTTGTGTTTTGTTTATAAGTTTATAATTCCATTTTCAAGTTACCCGGCTTTGGTCCCTCGTGTTTGGTTAGTTATTAATTAGGTCACAACCTAATTATTTTCAATAATATTCCCACTTATTAACTAGGTTTAATATTCCTAGTTAACTTAGCGGGTTCGGGGGAAATTACGACTAAGTTTATTTTAGGTCTCGTTACCCCGGGCCTTTCATCCATTTTATTTCCTTAAAAGCTTTTGTTCACTTTTTATTTAATATTAGGATTAATTATTTAAATCCTAATATTTACCGGGTAAATTTGCCACTAGCGGTACTTTACCCGTCTTTCAGTATTAACGGAGTTTGATTATCAAACCCGTTTTCGGGGTGTTACAAGTCAACACCCTAGGCCGACACGTGTCATCATCGTGTCAAACCTAGTGGTGATCCGGACAAGCTACACGTTGACCCGGAGTCAACGCGAGCCGCGTAATCCTTGCTCTCATGTTACGCGGGCCGCGTGAGAGTTAAGTTCAGCAACTATATAAGCAGGTATCGGGTTTCAGTAGTCCTCGTTCATTTCTTTTATTTCTTAAGCGAATTTATGAGTAGTAGAAGTAATACTCGGGTATTATATCCCCCTAATTAGCGAGGTTCTGCTCCGTTGTAAGTAGTATAACCCCAGTTTCATAGTAGATACGCTGCCCGATTGATTTAGGGTTCTGTAATAACTGTCGTGGTTCTGCCCGACGTAGTTGTTGGAATGCCGTCTCGGGGAGGGTATCACTAATATTTTCAAAGGGTTATGATACTAACCTATGTACAATTGTGTAAATTCTAGATTATTCCCAGGAAACCCTTACGCGAAGTCTAAGATAGCAATGTGAGTTTATCCTCTTTTTGTTAACCTTTTTGTAACTGTTTACAAAACCTTAAATGTTTTACAATGTGATTAAGCGGTGAATGAGTCTTTGTAGTTCTTCAATTACTGTCGGTATGTTGGGGTTTTGTATACAAAATTTACTACTGCGAGTAGTAAGTCGGAGATGGCAGTACGTTACCATTGGACGACGAGTTAGCCAATGTGTAATATGACCTACAAGTCAGGATTGACAGTACTGAATGAGTAATTGTGTAGAAAGAAACAATGTGATCGCTCTCAATACTGTTTTAATTGATAAAATGTTTCTTGATTAAACTGGGATTCACTCACCAGTATTTCCCGCTGACAAATGTTTTTAAAACACGTTTCAGGTAACACAATGTGACAGCCAATTAGTAAAAAGCCAGCTAGAGAGCACTGAAGACTTGGGAAAAATGTGGCTATAAAAGTTACCTAAAAAGACGATGTTTTAAATTCAATAAAATATGGTTTATCCCTATAAACGTATTGTAATAAGAAACTTGGGTTTTACCCATGTGATTATTAATATTAAATATGGTGGTTTTACTCTGATAAACATTTCCTAACTACGGTCCTGATGTAAATTCCGCTGCCAAATTAACAAGTTGATACCACCGAAACTCTGAGTTCGCGTCCGCCCGTTCCCGGGACAGATAAGAGATCGGGGGTTGCGACATACGTGGTGTCCACAAGTATCGCTCGGGTTTCCTCTACCACTAGCGAAGTGAAGCAGACATAGATCGAGTTGAGAGCAAGGATTGTACGGGAAAGAAAGGTCACATAGGTTGTTTTAAATTGGTCATGAAGCCCTGATATAATGTAACATTGTGAATCCTCTCTAATGAACGTATTACATTTTGTAATTGAGTCTTCATGTAATTAATATGACTTTTTAAGAACGAAATTTTTGGGCTCATATTTTCCGCTGTGTCATATTTAAGTTCTTACAAGTTGGTCTTACAGGGATTTGTTCATAATACGAACGGGTCATGCCCGATTTTTGTTAAATAATAGTATGATACTATTACTTTTTCGGATTAGGAAATCTGGGCGTTACATCACATTTTTTTTACTTTCATCAAGATTGTAAATGCTATTATAGTCTTTGATTTCAGATATAGTTAGATAAGGTGTAGGATAGTAGAAGGTTTATTGTCACACCCCAATCGATGGCGGAAACATCGGAGTGAGACGAAAACAAGATTGCTCGAGACTTCATAACACTAAATGTGACAAGTATTTAATAAACACATTTCATTTCATTGCTAACATCAAGTACATTGTTTGAAATAGATTTACAACAAGTTTGAAACAAAATAAAATACAACAAGCATTAAAGATTAAGGTGCGTTTCTAGGCATCCTACTAGATTCTGTGCATCATCATCATCATAAAAATCCTGAAATACGTATTAAAGTATAGTTCAATACAAAAGTACTGGCGAGCATACAAGTTTGAATACTAGCATATGTATATAAAAGTTTGAACAATCCACATGACAAAATTGTTATCAAGAATTAACATATAACTGGCATGCGATTAGACAAGTCAATCTTCTGATTACCGCAAGTATTAAAGAGACTTAACATGACCACAAGACTACGGGCGATGTGTTACTCCTATAGCGTTATACATGTTAAGGGGAGGCTCATACGGAGTTAATGACAAGTTTATCACATAAGAATGTTCCAATGTATACGTACTCAAGTATAACGTATTAAGCATGTATGTTGGATTGTTTGTTTGTGATCTAAGCATAAAGTATAAGTGATTGCGTCTGTTTAATAGTATAAACGTATTGCACCCAAAAGTGTAAAAAGTAAAAGGGGTCATGTATACTCACTGTTTGCGAAGAAATTTCCACTTGGTGAGTTTGACGAGTCTTGAGTTGTTGGAACACCAAAGTTATCAATTTTGGTTCTTGAACTTGTTGCCCAAAGTTGAAAATCTTGGAGATTTGAGAGAGTTTGAAAGTAATTTGAAGGTGGTGCAAGTGTTTGAAAGGTGTTAGGGTTGGTATTTATATGAGGGTTAAGTGGTTGGGGTTTAAATGAAGGTGGTTTGGAGTTAGGAGGGGTATTAAATGAGTTGGTTGAAGGTTAGAAGGTGGGTTTGGGGTATTAAATGAGTTGGTTGGAGGTTAGGACATTAAAGAAAGTGGTTGGGGAGATGAAATATTTCATTTTTAGTCTTTGCACTTGTATTGTTAGTTATTTTATGCTATAAATGTGTATGCATGTATATTATAAGTAGAGTAAACTTCCGTTTTGCTCCCTGTGGTTTGGTCACTTTAACTGTTTTGCCCCAAAGCTTTCAAAATAGCCATTTTACTCCCTGATCTATGAAGGCCTTCATGATTTTGCTCCCCGCCCCTAAACGGCATTCACTTTAATAGTTAAAGTATGTAACGTGCAAAACACCTGAGGGGCAATTATGTCTTTTCCCAGCCCTCCCTTTACAATTACAGCTTAAAACCCTAACTGTTAAAATGGATGACGTTTAGGGGCGGGGAGCAAAATCATGAAGGCCTTCATAGATCATGGAGTAAAATGGCTATTTTGAAAGGTTTCGGGCAAGACCGTTAAAGTGACTAAACCACAAGGAGCAAAACGGAAGTTTACTCTTATAAGTATTATACATGTATGAATGTGATTCCGAGAACATATAATCTCGATGTATGTCTCAGATTTAAATAAAAACGTGTATTTCGCGACTGATTACATATTATGCATGTATGATTAAACAAGGTTGATATAAAAATATGATTTCCATTATGATCAAAGTCTCGAGATTACAAGAATTGAAATGAAGTAAGAACACAATTTTCTAAAAATAAAATGCGAATACGACTTTCTAAATATGGAAAGTACATAAAATGCGGAGCGTTACAATCTCCCCTACTTTAGGAAATGCTTAACCATTCAGAGGGAAATGTCTGAACCATTCAGACATATGCTTGCGAAACAAACAGTCTTAACTATTAAGTGTTGAACCAGTAAGAGGTCTGAAGCATTAAGAGGCCTATTAAAAGATAAACAAACAGCCCCTTAGTTGTTTGGTAAACATGATCGTTTAACTTTGTTGACTACACCAACATAAAAGGGTAAATTACTTTTTGACTCCCTGTGTTTTAGTGGTTTTAACTAGTTGAGTCCAAAAGCAAAAAATTTAACGACCTGAATTCCTATAAGCATTTTCATTAACCATTTGAGTCCTTTTGGGTCCAAATTTTAACCTTTTGAGTCAAATTTTTTTGACTCAAATCGTTATAAAATTAGCAAAATTAGACTCAAGACGTTATAAAATAAATGACTAGGGACTCAGGGCGTTAAACTTTTTAATTTTGGACTCAGGTGGTTAAAATCACTAAAACACAGGGACTCAAAAAGTAATTTACTCTAAAAAAAATATTATAGGTATAAAATTTTGTACTAGAAGTGACATACGCGTATATGTATAAAACACATAATCATTTAAAAATAACATTTTATAATTATTGTGCATTACAAAATTATTTGAAGAACCATGTAACTAAACCGAATTGATTTGTTTTTAGGTTTGTTTGATGAAATATATGATATAAATTTCGATTTGAAAAAGTAAACCAAATAAAAGACTATTCAACTCAATGGTGTAGCCAAACTAGATCAAAGCAGACCACTTAGTTCCACTAAAAACAACTAATCTAACGCCCACATCAATATTTTGAAAAAAGAACTCTAAATTAAAATATCAAGTAATAACTAATTGAAAAAAGAACTTTAAATTAAAATATCAAGTAATAACTAATAAATAAGGTTTTTTTTTAAACAATTAAGCTTTCTTCCCCTAAATCTTTATACGAAATTACATCTCTTAAGAATTAAACATTGGTTTTTCCACAAAAAGTTATTTCTTTTGACCACAAGGCCAAAGCCTAAATGGCCAGCGAAAGGATATTTATAAAATGTTGAGTAGTAACCTATAGTCCAACGAAATGGTGTTTATAAAATGTCAAAACCTATTGGACTTTCCAAATCAAAAAAAGTCAGCCGGTTTGACCAGTTTGAAATACATACGAGCCGATTCATGGTTAGGTTCTAATGATTTGCCAGTTTTAACCTTGGAACTAACCGTATAAACTGAATGGGTTGTCTAACATTTGTTTTTTGTTTTTGTTTTTTTTTTACTTTTAAAGTATGCACACACACACATACACACATGTGTGTGTATTATCCATTAACAATCCTTATTATTTCTTAAAATTATATACAAAACATGCTTTTGTATATATTTTCTTTATCATCATGGTCCGGTTTGTCTTTTATTTTTTTTAAACCGCACGACTCTAGGTTCTCATCAAAACGGAATAAATCTAACCGTGAATATCCCTAGTTGCACGCGTATATAGCCTAATCTATAAATTTAATAGTTGATTTAAAGCATATGATGAAGACCTACAAGTTTGTGGTTATGGTAACTTGCGGGGGTGAATGGTAGTTTGGATCACAAGACAAAATTCTCCTTCGTGGGTTCCACGTGAATGTTGACTTGTATTTGATGCACAATTTGATCGCAAGCAACATATTATTTTGGGCATTATTATATACTTTTTAAATGTTTATGTATCTTTCACCATTATCAAGTTATTAAATGCATCTTTGAATATATAACTACATTTTTAATGTATATGTAAAGATGCACAAAAGCTGGTGTAATTTAATTACTATATTTTAATTATCTACAGTTATGTTTTTAGAATGAGTTCTCAACAAAAACGGTTAATTGGTCAGACTGATTTTAAAAAGTAAATGATATCATAAATTATTTGAAGGACGCATCTGGATGAAAGACGAATGAGGCTTTAATCCTGGGTTTGAACCTGATGGTGGCCGGGCGAGGGTTTACGGATTTCATCCAGTTTCCGCGCATCAGGGGGCACGGTCTCATGATGGTCGAGAACTCGACCTTGGACATAGCCCCGAGTAGGGTGAGTTTATACGTGAGATTCTTTGTTGTATAAAAATATATGTGTTGTTTTTTTTAATCTTTTGGTATGATATGGAATGTTAACCAAAACATGAAGATTTATATAAATAAATTTTTAGAGTTTATAAGGTATGATATGGAATGTTAACCGAAACATGAAGATTTATATAAATAAATTTTTCGAGTTTACAATAGTAAATCAACTAGTACATAAGATTTTGAAAGGAAAAAAAATTAAAGGGAAATGCATTACATATTATCAAAACCATATTATGCATATCTGTGCAAGAGAGATACTATTTGATATATAGATTTTTTAAAGGGAAATGCATTACATATTATCAAAACCATATTATGCATATTTGTGCAAGAGAGATACTATTTGATATATAGATTTTTTAAAGGGAAATGCATTACATATTATCAAATTTATTTGGTATACCATCATACATATTTGACAAGTAGTCTTGTTTGTTGTAGCGTGTTCATTATTCGATCCGATCGGAATGGGAGTTCTGGTTATTCGAATCAGGTGCTTATCTAAATCCAGTGACGTTGGAAATCTCAAACTCAAACAACCCGAATAAGCCAAATTCGAATAATATATATATTCTATATGTATATACTAGATTAGAACCCCGTGTATTACACGGGTTTAATAAATGTAATTTTATATACTAAATAAAAAAATAATATATCTATATATTAGTTATTAATTAATATTAGAGTAAACTGCCATTGTGGTCCCTGTGGTTTGATCACTTTTGCCATTTTAGTTCAAAACTCAAACTTTTTGCATCCGGATCCCCGTGGTTTCAGTTTTATTGCCATTTTGGTCCAAAAATGAAATCAGGTCATATTTGTTTTATAAAATCCTACTATTTTGTCCTTTTCCGCATGAGCAAAATGATCATTTCTTTTTTATAAATAAATACCATATTTTATAAGACAAATATGACCTGATTTGCCCCTGAGGAAAAATGACAAAATTGTAAGATTTTATAAGACAAATATGACCTGATTTCATTTTTGGACCAAAATGACAATAAAACTGAAACCACAGGGGCCCAGATGCAAAAGATTTGAGTTTTGGACTAAAGTGGCAAAAGTGACCAAACCTCAGGGACCAAAATGGCAGTTTACGCTTAATATTAATATTAAAAGAAATTTATCAAATAAATATAAATAAAATTTATGAGGTTGAAGGAGAGAATGTCATGTGGTATTATTTGGAGTATTTTATTATAAGTTAGATATGTAATCTAAAAAAAATATTTTAAAAAACTAACGGTTTTTATAGGGGGTAATTTGACAACTATTAAAGTTTTGAGAGAGGGGATATGACAAGTAACAAAGGGGTGTAGGATTAGCCCACCCTTATCTTTATCTATATTTATAAGTTTTAGTTTTGTTTTTAACAATCTACTCAATTTTATTTTCAAATAAAATTTGAACCATCATCATTTGGGATAGCGGATTTAAACAGGCTGACACCATTTAAGTTTCTCTTAAATCTTGCTTTTATTAAAAAGAAAAAAAAAAGCAATCTTATTTCTTATCGACACATCTTTATTTATTTGTATTAATTTAGATTAAATATTATTATTATTAGTATTATTAATAATTTTAATCAACTAAATGAGAGAATGACAAGTGTCCCAAAACAGGTTTCTTTTATTATATAGTATAGATTAATTTGAAACATGACGAGGAACAGTGACATTTTTTATATCTTCTGTGGGTTTTTTTTTCATAGTAAACTTTACGGTTTTTTCTTTTTTTTTAACAAAACTTTGGTTTTGATAATTTTGCCACAAAAGTTAAACGAGTTTAGTTTTTTTATTTTACGTTTTTCATAGATTTAGCCGAACTTCTTTTTTGGCATTCACTTGCCACGTAGCATAGTGTTTGGTCATCACATTTGGTCCCTCAGGTGTTTTTAACCCCTTGACTTTCTAATAAGTGTCGGTATATATTCAGCTTCATCTAACTTTTACGTCACTTGAGTCACTTGGTGTAAAAAATTAGTGTTTTTGTTTTACGCTTTTCCCGGTTTGGTCGCCATTCGATTATTACTGAGCACGGTTTCATGCCTCCTGCCCCGCAACGCGAGAGAGTTAAGACTAGTTTTTTTTTTTTTTTTTTAATTTTAGTTTCTAAATCTTGTTATTTATTTAAATTTTTGTAATTTTTTTCAAACTTTCTATTTTCTTTCCTAATTTGGTTTATTCAAATAGACCCGTATTCAAATAAGATTATCGAAATCGATTTTCTAATCTTATTTGATTACGAATCGATTTTTAAATCTTATGATTCGAATTAGGTTATCAAATTATCATGTTCAAATAAGCCGAATAAACCGAAAGCCGAGTTGATGAACTCCCCTGTGATTTATTTTTTTATTTTAAGACTTCTCAAACATATATATGAGAATATTCACTCTCCTTAGAGCTATTCAATTTGAGAAGGAATAATGTTTATATACTATCATAGTTGTGGCTCGGGGTGCCTTGTCCTCTGTCAATTTTTCGCTCGTAGTGTTAAATGTTCTGAAAATTTTTATTTTGTAGTATAAAATATTGAAATTTTAAAAGTCTGGCTTCTACCGATTTGAATTTTAAGAATCTTGCCCCCACTGAGTTTTCGTTCAAGCTCCGCTATTTTATACTGTTAACTAAAAGTATTTCGTGTGCACCTTATGAGTATTCTATTATATGTCTTACAAGTTGTGCTTGTGTATCAAAAAATAGTATTTTATCTTTTATTTTAAGCTTTAAAACATGTTTCTTTTAGGATATCATAAATCTATTGTTATTTGCTTTCACATACTAACATACGGATCTGTCTGACATAGTTTTTTGTTCTCTTTTACAAGGTTGTCGACATTATATATTCAATTCATATACTCCTTGTATGCAAACACAGTGTTGTTATATTGGTAGATTTTGTTGTTAAAATGCTTGAAATAGAACATTATTCAACACCATAACTACATAATTTATACATAACTAAACAGGTTTAATTGAGTCGATCTCTACTTGTATCATCTCCATCACTTTCTAAGGAATCTGATAAATTTCTTGGTAATCCTACCTTATACTGTCGGATTATGAGCAGTGACGAACCCAAAATTTATTTTGTAGGGGCTAATTAGCGGGCTTAGTCGAACTTATAAGGGGGAGAACGGAATTTGTGTCTAAAAATTACACTAGTTTCTTTCTATTTTCTGGGGGGGGGGGGGGTCTCAATAGTGTAGATCCGCCCCTGATTGTAATAGTACTATTCTAACACATAGTCCTTACACCGAACTTTACTTTTTTCGTCAACAAAGTTTGTTATTTCATGCATCAACTTACAAATGTTCTTTTGCCGGGGTCAAAAAACTTGTGTGGCGCCATCTCTTGGCCTCTTTTTTCTACCACGCGTCTCCACTTTATGGTCACATAGATTCTATATGTTATGTTGTCTTCCAGGTTTCATATGGACATGTTGCATGTATAATGCATTATTTTAGCTGCATGATGGATTGAATGATTGAAATAGGTTCATATCATTTGATAAAACCCAACATGTCTAAATAATTTCTTGGAATATATTGTTATACACATACGTCCCTGAGAAAAACACATGCATATTGGTGTTTATATAGCGTAGGAACAATAAAAGTGTGCTAGAAACATAATTGTGCCTCGCACTTCACCTTCATAGACCGTCGCATATTACACAAGGTTGTATAATAGAAACAATATATTGTGTAGTATGTAAAGACCTTCATATAATTGACATATTTTTATATTCATATGATATATCACACAAATAACTTGAATTTATC
>JARYGA010038890.1:0-33341 GCA_030545235.1 Helianthus tuberosus
ACCTCGGAAGGTTATTCCCTACCTACTATGGTCACCTAATGTGTTTGGTCGGATCCTAATGATCGACCAAATGGGTCGAGTTCGAAGGTATAGGCGATTTATTAGATCGCCTACCCTACGACTCTAGACAACGTGGTAATCAGTGGGCATAGTCCCAAGGGACTATGACCAACGTGATTACACTCACGTTGCGAAGTTCAAACGAACTTCGCATTGACCATTACTGGTCAACGCTGAAAGTCAAACAAAGTTTGACTTTCTGACTCGAAAAGCAGTAAAATAAGGAAAAGAACGAAAGAATACTAACCCAGGGTCCCCGAATGCTAATCCCGACTTCAAGAACTCAGGTATGAAACAATGGTTTCAACTTAGAGCTCTCAAAAATCAGAATTCTTGTAAGTTTTGCATTGGGGTGTTGGGGTATTTATAGTATTCGGTCCACCGTTGAGATCGTTTCTTGGAAAAGGGGAAACGATCAAGGCCGTACATATGTTGGAACCTTATGGTGACTAAAATATGATCTTATCAGCTGACTAAGCATTTTAGAACATGTGGTTGAGGTTGTAACAGCTGCAGCCTGCTGTTTAGAAACTCTGAATCTGGTCAGCAGACCCCTAGCGCACCGCTACGCTTAAAGTGTAGCGCACCGCTAGGCACTATTTCGGCAGAATTACACTTTTGGTCCCTGAACTGTATTTAGGCCATTTTCGACACGTTTAAGGCCCGTTAACCCCATTTCAAAGCTCTAAAATGAAGTTAAAGTATAGGGAACTTAAAATGTGTTCAAAAATATCTCGGATGTCGGTTCGTTTGGCCGTACGAACGCGATGTTCGCTTAATTACGACGGAATGCGCATAAGCGCGAAAAACGAACCAAATGACGAAACGAATGGATTTTTCTTAAAGCGAACACTCAAATATAATATAGTCATGCTTATATAAATTTTTGGATGTCCGGATGTATTCAGAACGTAAGTTATGCGTAAAAATGCAAACTTGTGCACTTTTTGACACTTTTAGTCCCTGAATGACACAAAAGTTTATTTTAGCATACCGAACACCTCAAAGCCTATTTCTAAGCTATGTAAAGGATATTTGTGGTATGTTTAACTCATGGTCATGCTCCAGAAGGTCTGTTACAGTTCAAATTGGCATACTTTCGCAGTTTGTCAACTTTAGTCCCTGTAAGCGATTAAACTTTGATTTCACCACACCAAACCTTCCAAAACTTATATCTAAGTTATGTAAAGGTTATTTAAGGTATGTTAAGCCTATTTCACTATTCCGGAGTGTTCGTTGGATTAAACTGGTTATATCTACACATCAGAGCGCGTATAACCCTCCAGAAAGCGATTTAAAGCTTGAGATCGAACAGGAATTGATATGTGTAAACGATACACATATTTTTACAAATCCCAAGTATGAAATACTATATTTCATTGGTTTGGCATTTGTCTGATGGTTGGAGTGACACGGGTGTTACAGATTGCTCATCTTGAGCAGGAAAGCAAGAACCTACAGAAGCAAATTGTAACAACTCTCATCAAAAAGTACTATTTATTACTTTAATTTAACCAATAGGAAACCTTAATTGAGAAACCCAAGTAATTCTGAACAAACCCTAAAATTTTCAGAACAATCGGAATCAGGATCAGGGCCCCTAAAACTCAGGGGGGGTAAACCCTACTCGGTAAAATCCACACAGTTTGTTGTCAAAAATTAAAAATAACACGCAATCAACTCAACCAAGCTACTGGGACACGAAGCAAGCCTATAGTAGAATAGGTCCTGTCGCGCCACGCGACAGGAACAAGAGAACCCCTCGCGTGGCGCGAGGGGGCGGTTTTTCATGTATAAATAGGATCGTCTGTTTCATGCAATTGTGCGTTAGTTCGACGTTCAAAATCAAATTGTACGTTGAGATAGTGTCTGAATACTACAATAAACACACACTGATCACGAAGTGCTGCCACAATTCAGGGTAATAACTCGATCGCTGCTACGATTCAATGTCCGATCGATTAAACTATCTAATGGATGTTTAAGTGCTGCCCACATTAGGGTTTATGCTTTGTCATTCGTCGTTAAATCGATGGATGTTTAAGTATCGCACTTTGTCATTCGTTGTGAAGGTTTTAATCTCGTGAGTTGTCGTAAATGATGTATTAAGTTACTAACCTAGTTTGTGTGCTTGATTATTTAAATTAGGTTATCAAGGCTAATCAGTAAACTAAGCTCTGTTAAATCTGCAATGTGAGTCATTCTCTTTTTATCAAATCTATTTACAAAAGCATGTTTATTTCAAAGTTATAATTACAGTGATTAAGTATATGTAATCACCAAGTTACAGCCGGTATGTGGGGTTTTGTATACATTACTTGATAATCTTCACCATTGGACAACGAGTTAGCCAAGGGGTGATATGACCATAATCACAGACACCATTGGACGAATGGGCCAATGGGTCGAGTGACAAATACGGTGGGTATTTGGTTTGATATCTGAAACATTGTAATCTCTCTTAATACTGTAAATTATAACAAATGTGTCGTTTTATTAAATAGAATGTTTCACTCAGTATTTCCCGCTGACAAAACCTTTCTCAAACATGTTTCAGGTGATCTGTTGTGATCCAGGAAAAGTACAGTGAAGCACTATCAGCTTAAAGAAGTGGCTCAATATAAAATAAAGAAACATGTTTTGTAAAATAAAAGATTTCTTCGTGAAATCTCAAGATTGTAAATTATCGGGTTATATCCCGAATTGTGAAATAAGATAATCGGGAAATATTTCAGTTTTAAAAAGATCCTGAAGAAACTTCCGCTGTTAATTAAAATACCACGGGATTTCTGTCCCGCGGCTCCGGAAACGGGTCAAACCGGGTCGGGGGCCGTGACAGAAATAAGGTGGTATCAGAGCCACTGATTTAAGCCTATTAAGTATTTAGAAATACTTAATTTTACTGATTGCCAATTATGTGATTATGTGTTTTATTAACTGATTATTTGTTAATTACAGTATGGGTAAACAAAAGCTGTCAAATATCTATCTTAAACTAGATAGGTCATCCAACGTGAAGGGAAGTTCATCCCAAACAAAACCTTATGTAATTCCTGAAGAAGGAATATTTGTCCGTAAGGCCCATTACGAGGAACCACTTTCTCCTAATAAAAGAAGTTTGATTATTAGGAAAAGTCAGGATGAAATAAGGAAAAACCGAGAGAAGAAAGTTAAACAAGAAACCCAGGATTTAATCAATAAATCACCTTGGGAGGACAAATTAGATGAGAAATGGGCAAATCTTTATATGCTAGCCACAGTAGCAGAAAATGCAAATCTCTAAATACTCAAAAGTTTTAGCACTTTTATTTCCCAGAAACCTTATTTAGTAAATAAATAAGTTACAGTAAATCGTAGTATAAATTACTTGTCAGTTGTTTTATGTATGCAATAATATTTCTGGGTTATCTATAAAATTTTTGTTATTTTAACATTTGGTATGTATTTTGCTTATATGCTAAACAGCATGAATGAGATATCTGAAGGTTTAGAAAATCTTAACCTCTATCCCGTTAAGATAGAAGTTTCCAAGGAATTCACCGGTTACTTCGCTGATAAAGAAGAACCCATGGAATTTCAATCCAAACCACTGGCAAAACCTAAACCCAAGAAAAGAAGCAGATTTGTGGGCTGGAGGCGTGTACGAAGGAAAAAGCCAGCAACAAGAAAGGTTACCAAAACTGAAGAACCAAAAGATAAAGGAAAGGGGGTAGAAATTGAGGAAAATGTTAATCAAGTAGAGATAAAAGCTGAGAAAAGTTTTAAGCAAACAGAAATAGAGGTCAGAGAAAGTTCTAGACAGAAACAGAAAATGACTCCTTGGGAAGTTTTAGATCATCAATTAGTAATGAGTGACCTCATCGGACCTGCCGATGGAAACCTTGAAGCAGCTAATCGAAACCTCATCTTTACTGAAGAAGATCTTTTCAGTTACCCACTAGAAGCTCCAATCCCAATCAATCTGGAACCTGCTATTCCAGATCCTATTGTCCAACCTCAACCATTACCAGTAGAATTAGACGAATGGTGGACAACTGATTGGCAATACCAAAATCTTTTAAACAACCCTGATACATTTTTATCACAAGTTGACCCAGAACCTCCACTATACCCAACCATGAGCCCTGAGAATCTGACTGAACTTCGCCTCTGGGGCGAAGAGTTAATTGATGCAGGAAATCGGATTAGGGATGTGGGAGAAAGAGTTACTTGGAAGTATGACGAAAGGGAGCGTCTTTTTTAAGAAATTAGCTGACCAGATAATGGGAGTTTGCAGGAATATGTGTTAATAAATAATCATGATAACCAGTATGTGTAATAACTTAACAATAAAACGTTGTATGATAATCGTGTGTACGAGGCATAATATAATATATAGAAATGAAACTTGTGAAAACGATAATTTTTGATTATACATGTTAATGTGATTATGTGCAAACTGTTTTATTATATTTATATTTATACTAATTATTTACATAAAATTTATTATCAGATGTCAAACATTGGTAATGAACCAGTAAATGAGGGTAATCAGTCTGAGCAACATCCAGGAGATCAATATATGACTCGGCAAGATATCGAAAATATTGTTGCTCAAGGGATAGCTAATGCTATTCCAGCATTCGTTGCTGCTATAAAGAATCCAATCGAACCGCAACACATCGTTCCTAGTAAACGTATTTCTGAAGATAACTTCAGTAATAGTGTAAATGGAGGCAATGATAATGTCAATCATAATGCAGAACCACATCAAGCTCCATTACCTAAGAAAATGAAAGCCGCAACGCCTGGTTGCACTTTCAAAGAATTCCTTGCTTGTAAACCCACTGAATTTGCAGGCAATGAAGGAGCAACTGCATCACTGCGTTGGTTAGAGAAAACCGAAGCAGTCATTGCAATAAGTAAATGTGCTAAAGATGATCAGGTCATGTACGCATCAAATCTCTTCAAGGAAGGAGCACTCGAATGGTGGAACACTGTGTTACAATCAAAAGGAAGGATTATAGCTTATGCTATGACTTGGGAAGAATTTAAGGGTATTGTAGAAAGAAAATTCTGTCCCGAGTATGAAAAGGAACAGATGACGAATAAGTTTCTAAATCATCGGATGATGGGTGTAGATTGTCGTGGTTATACTTCGACATTCTTTGAATATGCTAGAGTGGTACCAACACTGGCTTCGCCAGAACCGGTACTCATTTCTCGTTACATTTGGGGACTGATTAGTGAAATCCGCAATATCGTTAAAGCTGCGAGACCCCACACTATTGACGATGCGGTAGAATTAGCTAATACCCTAACCAATGAACTGGTGCGCACAAGAGATGAAGACAGAAATAAAGAATTGGCTCAGAAAATTACCCAAGGATTTCGTACAGGTAATAATAGCAATTTCAAGAGAAGAGGAACAGGGCAACCCTCAAATCCGCCATTCTGCAGAAATTGCAAAAGAAAACATTTTGGAAGATGTAATATAATTTGCAACTTTTGCAAAATGACGGGACATCGTGAAGAAAACTGTAGGAAGAAATCCACAATTTGTTACAATTGTGGAGAAACTGGACATTTCAGGCCAGATTGCCCGAAATTGGTCAAACCAGCAGATAACAAAGCTAAACTAGCGGATGGAGCTACAAAGAAGAATGCCAGGGCATTTCAGCTGACCACTCAAGAAGCAGAACTCATCCCAGATGTGATAGCGGGTACGTTCTTAGTTCACAACGTATACGCAAAAGTATTATTTGACTCTGGTGCAAACCAAAGTTTTATAAATACTTCATTCTGTCAAGCTCTTAATTTACCTTTAACCAATATTAGGCAGATTTTTACAGTTGAAACGGCAGACGGAAATTCAGTTAAAATAGATAAAGTTTTGCAAGAAGAAAATATAGAACTTTTAGGACATAAATTCTCTGCAAAACTATTGCCGATGAAATTAGCTGAATTTGATGTTGTATTAGGAATGGATTGGTTAATAGCCAATCATGCTCGAATATTTTGTGATCAGAATTCCATAGAAATTCAATCACCCACTGGAGAAGTAATTAGGATTACAAGAGATAAACCACGTAAGCCCATGAAGTTCATATCAGTAATGAAAGTTGCTAATTATGAACGAAAACAAGGAATAGTATATATGATTTCGGTAATCATTAGTACTAAGGGTAAAGAACTTAAGGAAATTCCTGTAGTCTCAGAATATCCAGATATATTCCCAGAAGATTTACCAGGATTACCTCCAGATAGGGAAGTAGAATTTAGGATTCATCTAATTCCAGGAACTACACCGATAGCCAAGGCACCTTATCGGTTAGCACCCACAGAAATGTTAGAACTGAAAAAGCAATTCGATGAATTACTAAGTAAAGGATTCATACAACCTAGTTCATCCCCGTGGGGAGCACCTGTGTTATTTGTTAAGAAAAAGGATGGTTCAATGAGAATGTGTATCGATTATAGAGAATTGAATAAGGTTACAATTAAGAATTGATACCCATTACCTAGGATTGATGATCTATTTGATCAACTTCAGGGGGCTAGATATTTCTCTAAGATAGATTTACGCTCCGGATATCATCAATTGAAGGTACAAGAAGAAGACATACCTAAAACTGCTTTCAGAACTAGGTATGGTCATTATGAGTTTACAGTCATGCCCTTTGGGTTAACGAATGCACCTGCTGCATTCATGGACATGATGAATAGGATCTGTAAACCATATTTGGATAAATTTGTAATTGTTTTTATAGACGATATACTTATTTATTCCAAAAGTCAGACAGAGCATTGTGAACACCTTCATGCACTCTTAACTTCATTAAGAAAAGAAAAGCTTTATGCCAAATTCTCGAAATGTGAATTTTGGTTGCAAGAAGTGCAATTCTTAGGACACATGGTGAATCACGAAGGTATTCATGTAGATCCTGCTAAGATAGAGGCAATTACCAATTGGAAGGTTCCACAAACAGCAATGGAAATAAGAAGTTTTATAGGTTTAGCTGGGTATTATAGACGGTTTATTAAGGATTTTTCCAAGATTGTCGTACCATTAACTAAGTTAACCTGTAAAGCCATTAAGTTTGAATGGGGACCTAAGCAAGAAGAAGCCTTTAGAATATTGAAGCAGAAATTAACAAATGCACCAATCTTAGCCTTACCAGAAGGAACTGAAGATTTTGAAGTATATTGTGATGCTTCAAAACTAGGATATGGATGTGTGCTTATGCAACGCAAAAAGGTGATTGCATATGCTTCAAGGAAATTGAAAAAGCACGAAGAAAATTATACGACTCATGATTTAGAATTAGGAGCCGTAATTTTTGCCCTTAAGATTTGGAGACATTATCTTTACGGAAGTAAATTTACTGTCTACACAGACCACAAAAGTTTAAGATATATATTTGGGCAAAAAGAATTAAACATGAGGCAAAGGAGATGGATGGAAATCCTAAGTGACTACGACTGTGATATTCAGTATCATGAAGGAAAGGCAAATGTAGTTGCAGATGCCTTAAGTCGTAAGTATTATGAGAAACAACGACGAGTTCGTGCTCTCAGATTAAATCTACAAATAGATTTAATGGAACAATTGAAGAATGTTCAAACTACAACAATCAAGGATGATGCTGAAAGAATGAAAGGACGAATAAAGGAATTAGAACAAGGTGCAGATGAAATTTGGAGATTCCACAAAAGTAGAATTTGGGTACCTAAGCAGGGAGACTTAAGACCTAAGATTTTAGAAGAAGCTCATAAATCTAGGTATACTATGCACCCAGGAAACAATAAGATGTACCAAGATTTAAGGAAAAACTTTTGGTGGATAGGAATGAAAAAGGATATAGCGCGATATGTTTCTAAATGTCTCAATTGTTCACAAGTTAAGGCAGAACATCAGAAACCTTCAGGGTTACTACAACAATTAGAAATGCCGATATGGAAATGGGAACTTATAACAATGGATTTTGTTACTAAGTTACCCAAAACCAGAAAAGGTAATGATGCGATTTGGGTAATTGTGGATCGATTAACCAAATCTGCTCACTTTTTACCTATGAAAGAAACCTTTAGCATGGAAAGATTGGCTAAATTGTATGTAGATGAAGTTGTATCCCTACATGGAGTTCCACTCTCCATTGTTTCGGATAGGGATAGTCGTTTTACTTCTCATTTTTGGAAAAGTTTCCAGCAAGCTATGGGAACTCGATTAAATCTGAGCACTGCATATCATCCCCAAATAGATGGACAAAGTGAAAGGACGATCCAAACTCTAGAAGACATGCTCCGAGCATGTGTAATAGATTTTGGTGGAAATTGGGATGATCATTTACCATTAATTGAATTCTCCTATAAAAATAGCTATCATTCAGGCATCGAAACTGCCCCATTTGAAGCACTGTATGGAAGAAAGTGCAGAACTCCAGTTTGTTGGGCAGAAATAGGAGAAAATCAATTGTCAGGTCCTGAAATAGTGCAAGAGACGACTGATAAGATTACTCAAATCAAGGAAAGGCTGAAGACGGCTCGAGATCGCCAGAAAAGTTATGCAGACAATAGATGCAAGCCGTTAGAATTCCAAGTTGGAGACAGAGTATTGTTAAAAGTTTCTCCTTGGAAAGGAGTAGTTCGATTCGGTAAGAAAGGAAAGTTAAGTCCAAGATACGTAGGACCATTTTCAGTAATCCAACGTATAGGACCAGTTGCTTATCGTTTACAACTACCAGAAGAATTAGCAGGAGTACATGATGTATTTCATGTATCCAATCTCAAGAAATGCTTATCAGATGAATCACTGGTAGTACCTCTTAGAGATATAGAGGTAAACGAAAAGCTGAAATTTGTTGAGAAACCTCTTCAAATTGAGGATCGAAAGATCAAGTTTCTTAAACACAAACGACTAGTTTTAGTCAAAGTCAAATGGGATTCAAAGAAAGGAGCTGAATACACTTGGGAGCTGGAATCAGCAATGAAGCGAAAGTATCCTCATTTATTCCAGTAAATCTCGAGGACGAGATTTTTATTAAGGTGGGGAGAATGTAACAACTCTCATAAAAAAATACTATTTATTACTTTACTTTAACCAAAAGGAAACCTTAATTGAGAAACCCAAGTAATTCTGAACAAACCCTAAAATTTTCAGAACAATCGGAATCAGGATCAGGGCCCCTAAAACTCAGGGGTTAAACCCTACTCGGTAAAATCCACACAGTTTGCTGTCAAAAATTAAAAATAACACGCAATCAACTCAGCCAAGCTACTGGGACACGAAGCAAGCCTATTGTAGAATAGGTCCTGTCTCGCCACGCGACAGGAACAAGAGAACCCCTCGCGTGGCGCGAGGGGGCGGTTTTTCATGTATAAATAGGATCGTCTGTTTCATGCAATTGTGCGTTAGTTCGACATTCAAAATCAAATTGTACGTTGAGATAGTGTCTGAATACTACAATAAACACACACTGATCACGAAGTGCTGCCACAATTCAGGGTAATAACTCGATCGCTGCTACGATTCAATGTCCGATTGATTAAACTATCCAATGGATGTTTAAGTGCTGCCCACATTAGGGTTTATGCTTTGTCATTCGTCGTTAAATCGATGGATGTTTAAGTATCGCACTTTGTCATTCGTTGTGAAGGTTTTAATCTCGTGAGTTGTCGTAAATGTTGTATTAAGTTACTAACCTAGTTTGTGTGCTTGATTATTTAAATTAGGTTATCAAGGCTAATCAGTAAACTAAGCTCTGTTAAATCTGCAATGTGAGTCATTCTCTTTTTATCAAATCTATTTACAAAAGCATGTTTATTTCAAAGTTATAATTACAGTGATTAAGTATATGTAATCACCAAGTTACAGCCGGTATGTGGGGTTTTGTATACATTACTTGATAATCTTCACCATTGGACAACGAGTTAGCCAAGGGGTGATATGACCATAATCACAGACACCATTGGACGAATGGGCCAATGGGTCGAGTGACAAATACTGTGGGTATTTGGTTTGATATCTGAAACATTGTAATCTCTCTTAATACTGTAAATTATAACAAATGTGTCGTTTTATTAAATAGAATGATTCACTCAGTATTTCCCACTGACAAAACCTTTTTCAAACATGTTTCAGGTGATCTGTTGTGATCCAGGAAAAGTGCAGTGAAGCACTATCAGCTTAAAGAAGTGGCCCAGTATAAAATAAAGAAACATGTTTTATAAAATAAAAGATTTCTTCGTGAAATCTCAAGATTGTAAATTATCGGGTTATATCCCGAATTATGAAATAAGATAATCGGGAAATATTTCAGTTTTAAAAAGATCCTGAAGAAACTTCCGCTGTTAATTAAAATACCACGGGATTTCTGTCCCGCGGCTCCGGAAACGGGTCAAACCGGGTCGGGGGCCATGACACAAATCCTCCTTGCTGAGATCACTGCTAACAAGGAGCGGCTGGAGATCGTTGATGATGCCAAGAAGTCTGCTGCCATAGTGACCCTGAAGATCCGACTGCAGATATCTAAGGAAGTTGCTGATCCTCCCTTGGACAGTGGCATGGGATGTGGAGGCTTGGAAGCAGCGGCTGGTACAGCTTGGAGATGATGAGGAGCCTGAGGAGGTGCTGACCCTTGAAGCTGGTGGGAGTGGCAGCAAGGATCCTGAGGATGCGATAGCAGCAGGTGGCAACGGTGAAGGTGGTTAAGAGAAGGCGGATGAAGTAGTCAAGGTTTAGGCTGCACAAATGGGCGATGATGGAAATTTCTAGATGTGGCCGGAGCCCATTTTTTATGGTTTAATGGTTTTTGTTTGATGGTGTTTAAGTTTCGAACAATGATGGTCTGTAATAACTTGAACAATACTTTTAGGGTTATGGATCACTGATCCTTTGGACAATAGGGGTAACAAAGGTGGATGGGTCCTTCTGTTTGTGGAGGATGAAGCCTTTGATGCCCCTCGCCTTTTTATTTCCTGCACTACTCAAAACCTTGTTAATATGGACACCCTTTGCCAACCCAAGTGGACATGCCACGTTTTGCTGGTAGAAATTTGGGTTGGCAATTTTGACAACCTTTAAAAGGGTTTAATGATAAATAAATAAAACTTTAAACTTTTGACTATCTCTTGTGTTGTTGATTTTGTTTTGAATGTTGTTTCACATACATTTACTTATCAATTTCTCTTTTATAACTTTAGAATTTACAAATTGTTAAAAAAGGTATCAAATGTAGGTTAAATTCAGCTTATGTCAAAAGATTAAGTTATATGATTAAGGATCACATATCCTGTTGTCAAAGGATAAGTGTAATCAAAATAAAGCAAAGGAAAATAAGGATCATACCAGAGAATCCAAGTTAGGATCCTATATCCTTAACACTTACAAATATACCAATAAGATACCAGAACCATTAGAAAGTTAGGATCCTGGATCCTTAACTGTTTGGCTTTGGAAACCTGTAACAACACATAACTTGGTACTAAGCCAATTGTCATAGAAAGGAACCATTAGTAACTGGGGACAAGCCCAACAAGCTGGGGACAAGCCCAATAAACTGAGGACAAGCCCAAAAAACTGGGGACAAGCCCAAAAACTGAGGATAAGCCCAAATATTCTTGTGTAAACTGGAGTATGGCCCAAACTGGTGACTATCCCAACGCGAGTGACATGAAAATTCCAAAACCTTAGCTAACGTGAAAACGTTAGAAACCTTAGGAATGGATGTATGGTATGTCTACCATACTTAGGATCCTAAATACAGCCAATAACAATGAAATTGTCAGCCCCTAAAATAGGTACTGGTCCCATTGCATTGAACTATACCAGGATAATCGTGCGCAACTGGTGAAGGTGTTGAAACCTGATTTGTAGAAGGTAATAGATACCTTAGACTGGGGAGAAGCCTAAAAACTGGGGATAAACCCAAAAACTTTGGAGACTTGACCAATCACCAAACCCTTTGTCGAAGGTATATCTAATTCTGCAAAACTTAAAACTTGATGAAAAAGGATAAAGGATTCTAATACCCTCCCCTTATAATCAAATGCATCAATAAACTTGTGATATAATAAGTAAATCATTACCAGAATGAGGATCATATATCCTTTGAGGATCCTCATCATGAACTAAGCATCAGGGTATCTAAGGATCCTGGATCCTTCTTACATGAAGTACTTCTTCAGATGAACAACATTCCAAGCCCTTGGTAAGAGATCACCATCCATTGTTAACAAACGGTATGCCCCCTTTCTTGCCTCAGCTTCAATTAGGTAGGGGCCTTCCCATTTTGGTGCTAGCTTGCCATCAGCAGGACTTGTGGTATTTTGGAATGCCTTCCTTAACACCATGTCACCAACTTGAAATTTCCTGATCCTAACATTTTTGTTGTAGGCTCCAGCCATTCTTTGTTGATAGCTAGCCAACCTTATCCTTGCTAAATCCCTGAGCTCTTCTATGGTATCCAGATATTGGACCAAGTTTTCAGCATTTTCTTCAGGATCACGGATGCTTGTTCTTGCAGTAGGGACTAACATCTCTGTAGGGATCACAGATTCAGCTCCAAAGACCAGAGAGAATGGAGTTTGACTAGTAGCATTCTTGGGAGTTGTTCTATCAGCCCACAATACATATGGTAGCTCTTCTGCCCATTTTCCTTTCTTGGATCCAAGCTTCTTCTTCAAGTTGTTGATGATGATCTTGTTGGATGATTCTGCTTGACCATTAGCTTGTGGGTGGACTGGTGTTGATGTTATCATCCTAATCCCCCAGCTGTCACAAAAGTTAGTGGTTCTAGTCCCAATAAATTGGGATCCATTATCACAAACAATTTCAGAAGGTATGCCAAATCTAGTAATGATGTTTCTTTTGATAAAGGATATAACTTCCTTCTCTCTAACTTGTGCAAAGGCCTCAGCTTCTATCCACTTAGAGAAGTAGTCATTCATGGCCAACATAAACACTTTTCCTCCTGGTGCCTTAGGAAGTTTGCCAACTATGTCCATTCCCCATCTCATCAACAGCCAGGAATAGGATATAGGATGCAGAAGCTCTGCTGGTTGATGAAGGATATTGCTATGTCTCTGACAAGCATCACACTTCTTTGCATATTCCACAGTATCCTTCTTCATTGTCGGCAAATAATATCATGTTCTAAGGATCTTTGAGAATAGTGCTCTGCCCCCAGTGTGGTTCCCACAATCTCCTTCATGAAAATCCTTTAAAACTTCTTGAATTTCTGGATCCTCGATACATCTTAAATACGGACCTACAACAGACCGTTTATATAAGATGTTATTTAATAATGTAAACTGAGATATCTTAATTTTGAAAGATCTAGGATTTTCTCCAACAGGAATCTCTCCATGTTGTATATATATATATATATATATATATCAGGATTGGAAGGATCCAGGATCCTGAATTCGATTGTGCACCATCACTAGGTACAATTGCAGAACCCTCCACTATCTCCATGGCTATGTTATCCTCAATAGCAGGGGTTAAGATATGGATGATAGGTATCTTAACATCCTCTAGAATCTTCAATGATGATCCAAGGTTAGCTAGGGCATCAACTTCTGCATTTTCTTCTCTGGGTACCTGTGTTAAACTAAAAGAAGCAAAAGAGTCTGCCAATTTCTTGACTATCTCTAGATACTTGATTAGCCTTTCACCTTTGATAACATAAGAACAATTATAGTGGTTAGTGATTAGCAAAGAATCTTCATGTACCTCAAGATACCTAATCCTCATATGCTTGGCTAATTGCAAACCTGCTATTAAGGCCTCACACTCAGCCTCATTATTAGTGGTTTGGAACTCACAAGCAATTGATTGGGGTATAATGTCCCCCTGTGGAGATTTTAGTAGTATGCCTAGTCCAGTTCCCTTGACATTTGAAGCCTCATCTGTGAAGAGTATCCAAGGATCCTTAGTCTCTTCAAGTTGTTGAACTTCCAATTCAGCTTCCCTTTGTAGATCACTACTAAAATCAGCCACAAAGTCAGCTAAGGCTTGGGATTTGATGGCAATCCTAGGTTCATATTTAATATCATATGCACTAAGCTTGACTGCCCATTTTGCCATCCTTCCTAACATTTCAGGTTTCCTGAGAACATTCTTGACAGGAAAGTTAGTTTTTACAATAATGGGATGAGTTTCAAAATAATGACGTAATTTAGTAGATGCCATGATTAAAGCAAGAATAAGTTTCTCTAAATGAGAATACCTGGACTCAGCATCAAGTAGACTTTTACTTACATAGTATACCGGATGTTGAGCACCTTCATGATCCTTAACAAGGATTGCACTTGCTTCCTTAGTGGAAACAACTAGATATAAGGATAATGTTTCCCCATTTTCTAGTTTCATTAGAGCCGGAGCTGAGGAAAAGTAATCCTTGAGGGCTTTGAGGGCATTCTTATGCTTTTCAGTCCATTCAAACTTCTTATTCTTTCTCAGGATGTCGTAGAACTCTTTACATTTCTCTGACGACTTTGAGATGAATCTGTTCAAGGCTGCGATTCTTCCTGTCAACCTTTGCACATCCTTAGCATTGGCAGGAGATTTGATGTTCACAATGGCCTTGATTTGTTCTAGACTTGCCTCTATTCCTCTTTTTGTCACCATGTAACCTAAGAATTTACCAGCTTTAACTCCAAAATGGCATTTGGAAGGATTCAATTTCATGTTGTATCTATCAAGGATATCAAATGCTTCTTCAAAATCCTTAAGGTGAAGTCAAAGTACAAGTCAAAGTCAAAGTCAAAGGAAGAAAAGATTGCTAATTGCGATCTGTCACTCCTTGCTTAATTATTGATTGTACTCTTTGAATTGTAATCGAATTATATTATTTGTTTGCTTTAGTTGTATTATGTGGAGTACTTGTTAATAATCACTATTTAATCGCTGTTTAATCTCCAATCGACTTATCGCTAATCGCATCGCTATCGCATTCGCTACTCGAATTATAGGTTATGGATATTGTTTTATGTATGTGTGCTATTATGTGTTACTTGTGCATGTTATGTTTATGTTGAGGTGTTTACTCGCAAACGCAATCTTAACTCTATCGCAACGCAATCTAATCGCAAACGCTAAACGCAAGTTATTTATGTTGATTGTATGTTAGATATAGTAGTTAGGTTATTTGTGTAACTAATGGGTAATACTATCGCATCGCTCACTCGAAACGCATCGCAATGCTCAACACGTAAAACGAAACGCCTAAATCTAACTCGCCGGACCACTCGATCGAATGACCATTCGATTGAATGGTCATCCGAACGGATGACCATCCGATCGGATGGCCATCCGATTGATGTGCCATCCGATCCGACACATGTACTCCCCTTTCCTCTTTTGAAAACCTATAAATACCCCCTGTCACATCACAAACAGTGATGTGACAACTCTCTCGTTTGACCAGCATCTCCAACCCACTTTTCCTTCGATTTCTCGCGATTCTTGTAAGTTTTCCACTCAAATCTTGTACTTCTATGATCTAAACATACTTCTTCATCATTTTCACCTTTGAATCTTCACTTTTAACCATGAAATCATCGGATTTGAGGTGTTCTAGGATGATGTCATCATCGGGTTTTCATGAACTTCAAGTTTTGGCATTATTCCACCAAGAACAACTCAGATCTACATGATTTCCACATGATTTAACACTATTTTCGCATAGATCTCAACATTTTCATGGTGAAGAAGGATTGAAAGATGGTTTCACAACTTTCTTTCAACTCTTTTACACTCAATGCCTTCAAACCGATAGAATCGGAGCTCGTTCAGGTCTTCTACTCGTTTACTAGTGAAGTGTCGGTCTGAGATCTGAATCCTATCGAAGAGACAACCGATTTCGGGTTGAACATGAATAAACCGTCACAAACAGTTAACTGCTTAGACTGGGGTGATTCCCATCCGATCAGATAGACTGGACTTGGTGGGGTTCTTGTTGTTCAATACGTTGTCATACCGTCTCGAGCAAACCGCAAACTTTTCAAACTTAGCAAAACATTCAAGTTTCAAAATGATCAGATTGTGGGACGAATTTTCGTCCGATCGGATTGCCATCTGATCGAACAACAATCCGATCGGATTGAACTTGGTTTCAACACTTAACATTTTTTTCATGATCTTCAAAGATCATCAGTTTTGACGGATTTCCATCCGATCGGAAGACCATCCGATCGAATGATAATCCTGCTGTGAACTTGTTCTCTGAGAAATGCCTAACCGACGGATCGCCATCCGATCGAACGACCGTTCGACCGGGTGACCTGAAAGGTAGGGATACTTCTCTGTTTTCAAAATGATACAACGAAAACTTCAAAGTCACATCATACACAAACACATCCATCCCAAACAAATGTCAATCCGACCGAATGGCCATCCGAACGGATTATCATTCGATCGAATGACCATCCATTCAGATTGTCATCCGATCAGATGACCATTCGTCACTTAGTTCACTCTTCACCGTTTAACGCGCCGTTCATCTGCTTATGCTATCGTTAACTGTTCAGGCTAATCCCTCAACGCTCCCTTCAATCCAAGAGAGTGTTTATTTACTAAACACGATCTGTGAGTATACTCGATCCCTTTTTGCTTTACTCACTTTTGGGTGTTACATACGTTACTTATTCTAAATCACATCGATCACACAACGCAAACACTTTTATACGCTGACCGTTACTGCATGTTATACGTGTTACTCGATGAATGCTTGTATGTTATGTTTACACAGTGATTGTTGCCTGACGCCTTAGTTACGATGGTACTATAGTTTAGACTTAGCATTTGTCGTGGACAGGGGTTGTTAAGGTTATTTCTTTACGTATCACAGTGGTGATATGTGTTGCGCATTCTACAACTCGCAGTCATGTCTGTGCATATTTCATTGTCGATAACCTACTAGCTTCACTTTGCTATATGTTACATGCGGGTTATGCGTAAACTCACTTTCGCTACTATTACTATTAAACTTGTATGCTCACCTTTACACTATGTGTATTGACCTCTATTTTAACGTATGTGACAGGTGCTTAAGATGCTAGGAATGCGGTGCTTTGGTGAATCAAGCTAGGGGTCTAGTTATGTCACGCTAAATCTGAGTTGTCGGAAGAGTGCTTGTTTTTTAGACAATTATTTGTAATGACTGTTTTATTTGGATATGTTGTGGTATGGGACATGGCATTTAAATATCTGGTAATTAATAGTTGTTATGGATACTCATGGACAATCTGTTTCACCTAGTGCCGCGCCCCGATGTTTCCGCCATCGGTTGGGGTGTGACAGATTGGTATCAGAGCCATAACTATAGGGAATTAGGCAAGACTCGACCTAGTCCGGGTCGATGTCTTAGAAACGACCTAGTCTATAGTCTAAGTACCAACAGACCGACTTGTGCATACCCGGTATGGGCTTTGCATGAGCTTACTTGGTATCCTCGCTTCACACTCGCTGTACACTACACTCTTGCGCGAACATCGAATGCTACAGTTCCGTGCAAGATCAGCCTTTCCTAAAGCTGGACACACACACAAACGAGCGATCTGGTTGAGACTAGGTGTGGAAACCGCAAACTCTCGACCGAATCACTCGTTCGACACACTATTTTTACTATAAACAAGAGAATTTGCGTTGAATTAGGAGTGAAATCCATACTTCGACGTGATTCTCCTTATCTATCTCGTGACTCTATCACACAAACAGGAATGCTGTCATTAAGTCAGGGGTGAAACCCGAACCTTGATGACTCGTTCCGCTCCGTATTTTTGGTTTTACAAAACTCTCACTAAAGTCTCGATGAGTTCCAACGACTAGGGTCACGTAATGGCCCAATAGATGGGTGTCGATCGCCCGGATTGAGGCGAGAGCACAGTCTTCTAAGCCAAAATGGGCACCCAAAGTCCTTGAGAACAGTCGAATCACTTTGGGTATTCGATGTCTATCAAGACGAGACAATCTCTCTTCAATTTTATGTGCTTCGATTCTGGATTTCTCCGCCGCCAACTCTGTGATTTATCAATTTTATGTGAAATTTTATGTGATTTCTTGTGTTTATTCGCTTTTCGCTGTTCGCTTTGATCAACACGCACAACTCGCACTGCACATATATCTCAATACGCTAACAAATCGCATGATACTCGATGTGTACTCGCTACTCGCAACTCTCAATTGAAATCACTGCTGTGAAGGATAGGTGAATACGTGCAATATATGTAGGTCAATACGTGCAAAATATAGTTGAATACATGGTTTCCTGCCTATGTGGACTACGCGCTTATGTGTTTCTGTGCTTATGTGATTATGTGAATTTTGTGCCTACGTGATTTTGTGCCTTGATGAGTTCCTGTGCTTTATATAAAGTAGCTTTAGGTGAGATAGTAGACTATACTCGACTTAATCGAAATTGTGTTTGAGTCTTGTGACGATGTCTGTTTGCAGACAATGTCGTCATTTGGATCACACACTGCTCGCTCCGCTCGACGTAACCACGATGACAAACGCATCGCTGCACTAGTCGCCAAGCAAATGGCGAAAGTCATCCCATAAATTGTTAGGGAGCTGAATGAAAACACTAGCAAGTCCTCGGAGGAATCCAGGATTGATACTCCCAAGGCTACTTTTAGCTTCAAGTAGTTCAAAGCCTGCGGTCCGAAAGAATTTACCGGCGAAGATGGGCCTACGGCCATGTTCCAATGGTTTGATTCAATCGAAGTCACCCTGCGCCAGAGTGGCTGTCCGAAAAACCTTCGCACTGTTAATGCCACCGGCGTCTTCCAATCCAGAGCTCTAGATTGGTGGACGACTGAGAGAAACAAATGAGGGAACGATGCAACTTTTGGGCTGATGTGGGATGAGTTGAAGGACATCATGATGCAAGAGTTCTGCCCTCCCCATGAACTCCAAAAGCTAGAGGACGAATTCTAGCATATCAACCAGGATGGCGGAGATAACGCTGGTTTAACTGCTCGCTTCAAGCAGCTAAGTATCATCTGCCCAAGTTAAGTTACTACCCCCGAGATTACGATCAAGAAGTATATCTGCGCTCTGCCGGATTGTGTTGCAGACTTTGTTCAGGCTGCGAAAACGACAACTGTTAGGAAACTTTATTTGTAAGTATTGAAGAAAATCACAATCAACTGGATCTATGAAGAGATAACAGTCCTGAAGTTCACAACAAGAAGAAGAAGATCAGATAGGACAACTGAAATGCACAACATCTACTTCAAAGAATCACAAGTTGATCAAGAGCTGAATTGGATTATCAGAGAAGGTCATTTCTGATGGATCTGATGATATTCCTGATGAAATATCATCAGTTTCTGACGATTCTGATCATCAGGTTTTCTGATGATTTGTTCACCAGAATTTCTGATGAAGTAGTTTATCAGAAATTCTGATGAATACCCCACTTATCTAAAATCAGCTCTATCCTGCCACAATAACCGAAACAACTTGACATTATTGGATATCATGATTACAAAGGTAACTTGACTATTAGATTCAATAAATATATCAAATGGCTACTTTTTGCTGGACTTATTGCATGAATAAACTATTGTTTATTCATGCACCCAGCCTTCTATAAATAGAAGGCTCAACCAGCAGAAGTCAATTGAGTTTGAAGCTTAGCATTCACACTACTACAAAACTCCATTGCACTCTCACCCACATAATTCAAGATTCATTTGTATTAGATAATAATCTTACAATCACCTTGTAAACCATTTTGTTTCAAAGTGATATAAACTTGATAATTCTGTAGGTCTTGTTTCTGAAAGTCTGATTTCCATTTCCGCACATCTTTTTCACATCTACTGAAATCACTTGCCATATTACGTGAAAAGAAGTTGTTCAGGCCATACTGGGTCCAACAATTGGTATCATAGCAGATTGAATAAACTATTTTCAAACGATCAATCGCTCATCTTCTTTTCTCTAAATATGGCCAGCTTTCAATCCTAGAATAATGCTTTTAACATTGGTTCTATGTCCAAACCTCCGACTCTAGTCAGAGAGGAATACCCCAATGGAAAATCAGGATGGTCAATTTCCTTAATGGTCATGACCGAGCTCTGTTTCAATCCATTGAAAGGGGTCCACATATACCAATGACTGAAATACCAGCTATTCCAGCAACTGACCAATCACCTGCTATCCCTGCCTCCCGAGCTCCCAAAAGTGAAATACTTTGGAGTGAGGAAGACAAGGAAAAAGTGGCTGGGGATGAAAGGGCAAAGTCACTTTTAATAATGGCCATCTCCAATGACATATTTTCACAAGTTGATGCATGTGCATCAGCCAAGGAAATATGGGATCAGTTGGAAAATCTTTGTGAAGGAGGAGAAAGGATGAGAAGAAACAAGAGAACAAACAATGTCTCATCTTATGAGAGGTTTAAAAGTTTGCCAAATGAAAGATTAAATGATACATATCTAAGATTCACAAAACTTTTAAACGAGCTAAAGAAATTTGGAATAACAAAGTCAAATGATGAAAGAAACATAAAATTTCTTGATGTCCTTCCTAGAGAATGGAGAAGTCTAACCATGACTTTGTCCTCAACCTTAGAACTAGGAAACATGAGTCTCCATGACTTATACAGCATCTTGATCCCCAGAGAGGAAGAAATATTTGAAGAAACCATTCAAAGAGGGGGATCTTTAGCTCTTATCTCAAACTCACAAAGAACAACACCTGCCAATGATCCACAACCATCAAACAGCCAAAATATTGAATTTTCTGATACATCATCAGATTTTTCAGCTTTTGCTGAAGCAATATCACTGCTCACCAAAACATTTGAGCAGAGGTTGAGGGGAGGAAGCCAGAGATACCAGAAAAGTGACAGAGGAAGGATGGATGGAAGATCTAAAGAGGAAGTTAGGTCTAAGGATAAAGGGAAGGCTGAAGTTGTGTGTTACAAGTGCAAGCAGAGAGGTCACTATGCATTAGAATGCAAGACCAAGAAGCTCAAGGATGTTGCTTACTATGAGAAAAAGCTAGAAGAAGCAAAGAAGCAGCAACAAGTCAGCTTAATTGCAGGAACAGATACATGGTTATCTAATGATTCTTCTGATGATGAAGAAGAAGAGTTGGCAAATTTCTGCCTCATGGCACTTTCTGAAGGTCTACCAGAAACTTCAGAACAAAAGGTAAATTTAGACAATCTTGATCTTGAATACAAGCTAAACAAGCTCATGTCAGATTTTCTAAATCTGCAAGAAAAACATCAATCAGATATTAAAAATCTGATGAGTTGCAAAGGACTATGAATAAAATCATTCTTGAAAACCAATTACTCATAGAAGAAAGTTTAGATCACAGAGCTAAAATCGAGTTCTATGAAAATGAAAGAAAATATCTTTACAAGAAAATCAATGATAAAGAAATCAATGTAAGAGGTTTTCAACAAGCCAAAGAATTCATAAATTTCATTGAGTCCACACCAAAGAACAAAGGAGAGGGTTTAGGATATATAAAATCAAAAGGAAATAAACCCACTGTCTTTGTAAAAGCAACTCATCAGATTTCTGATAAAATTTCATCAGAATCTGATTCTGAATCTTGCAAGTCAACCTGTTCTAAATACTCTTTTAAAAAACCAAACTTCAAAGCAAACATAAGTGAATGCAGTCAAGAATCTTTAAAGATTCCAGAAGCAGTTCACTCATCTTTTCAAAATTATCCACTCATTCCATCACAAGAAAAAATATCAGAAAATTCTGATAAATCTTGTATGTGTGTTGACATACTGAAGCTTGTTCAACACCATCTTCAAAAGAAAAATGTAAAATCTGTTTATGGCTCAGCATATAACATAATTTCTGATGAAAGACCAACAAGAGAAAATAATCTGTTTAAAATCTCATCAGAAAAAGTACCCAAGCAAGCCTGGGTACCAAAAACCCTCTAATCATTCCATTTCAGGACCATCATGTGCAGTAGATCTGGTACTGCGATTCAGGAAGCAACAAGCACATGACTGGGGACAGGAGCTTACTCAGCAACTTTGTTCCAAAGCTGGGTAGAATGGTAAATTTTGGAAATGGAGTAAAAGGGAGGATCATGGGTTATGGATGTATAAGGTATGGATGTTTGACCATAGAGAAAGTAGCCTATATTGAAGGCTTAAAGTATAATCTGCTAAGTTATAGTCAGTTCTGTGATAAAAATCTCTCAGAGAACCCTATCACCAGAAAAATGTTTGATAAACTGTTTTAGTGATAATCAAAGAAATATCATATATCTGATAAATCACCAGAAAATCTGATAAGTTATTAGAAAATCTGATGTAATCATCAGAAAATATGATACAACATCAGAACACCTGATAAATCATCAGAAATTCTGGTGAATCATCAGAAAAATATGTTGGATAATCAAAATTATCATTGATCATCAAAACAAATTCTTGCATGTCATCATCCTTATTCATATCTCTTATTCATAAATTGTACATTGGCATTTTTTTTCTTTCTTTCAAATTTTTAAAAAAAGTGTATAATAAATTTTTTTTCCTTCTTAGTGCTGGTAACGTCATTTAATAGAAAATTTCTGGGAACTCGTTAATATGAAACTTTCTCTCTCCTTCATTAATTACACCCCATCAAGTATTAAGGAGATTGAAGTGACATAATGGTAGGCAATCATGATATACCATCAGAAAATGGTCGCCTAAATCAATTAATGCAAGTGAAGTGGAGAAGAAGCTTATCTCTGTTATCCTTCTGTCCTCTGATAATCAATTAAATAACAGAGATTGCAGTGAAGAAAATCTATAAGTAGGTAGATACCATTTATGGCAAATTTTAAGTTTACTATAAATAATCACTACTTTGATTTGAAACTGTCATCCTCACACAAAACTCTAAAATTAAAAGCTTCATCTTCTTCTTCACCTCATACTTTCTCACTCACAATGTCTACCATCAAAGATGAATGCTTCCCACTTACTTTGCATCCATATCACAATCTTTGATTGAGGACCAATCTGGAAGGTCCTCAATGGGAAGGATGTCAAGTTGTGCTTAAAATACTCATGGGAAGTAACTTGAACCATGCCCTCACTGCTCATATAACTGTTTATCCAGAGATTCTTCAAATCTTCTGGAAAAAAGCAACATTATCTGAGTATGATAACAGAGAACAGATGGCCATCGAGAGTGTGGTGCTAAATAAAAAAAAATATGTTAAATGATGCCACCATCAGGACGGCTCTTCTACTCGATGATGATAATAATGTCCCGATGTTCTCAAGGGCTCAAAAGGATGAAGTCTTGACGCAAATGGGTTACCATACGGAAACCCCACAACGAGCAATCAACAAACATGGCTTTATCAAGCCATGGCAATATCTGGTCACACAGATGGGTGCATGTTTTTCAAAGAAGGTCATCAATCATCATGAAGTATCTCTTAGATTGATGGGGCCTATACGAGCACTTGTACTGAAAACACCTTACCACTTCTCTTATTATTTAATGAGAGATTTTGCAAGTAACATGTGGGTTGGCAAGCCGTTCTTGATTTATCCTCGTTTTTTTACGAAGATAATCACGAGCCAGCTAGACTTTGCAGGTATTCCTGCAAGTTATCCAAGAGCAGATATGAGACTTCAAGAAAACATGAGTCTCAGCATGCTCGTACCCACCAACCAGAACTTTGGGTTGATAACTGACCTGTTGTTGCTCCTTGAAATGGAACACGGAGAAGGCATAGATATTGATTAGTTTTTTTTCCTTCTTTGTTTGAATCATGTTTGTGTAGATACTTTGCATGTTAATATGTTTATATTGTGTGCTTCTTATATTACTTTGTTGACTAGGTTATGGCTTATGGTTTGGGAAACGGGAAAAGTGAATGAGAAACATGATCATCATAAATCAAAAATTTGACACAAAACTCTAAGTTTGTGATGACAGGAGACAAAATCTGGTAATTCAAAAATGGATCTAAAATTTTTCTGGTAAAACTTCAAAATGATGAAATGTTTTAGAAAACATCAGAAAAAGCCAGGAGACCTGGATGCCACCAGAAAAACAGATGTGAGTCTTCTGATCTTATCTTATTCCCTCTCATCTTAAAAAAAAAGGGTTGGTGATACACCTCTAAATTGACTAAAAGAGATACTTCAAAATCTGTTGAAGAGGGTCACAAATCTAGGGGGAATTTCAATTGAGAAATTCTGTTGAAGAAAGTTGACTTCTGTTGACCATATCTGGAAGGATAACAGAAGTTAAAACAAAAGAGAAAATATACTCCTAACAGAATTTATGCTGATTTTCTGATGACATCATCAGAAAGGAACTTTGACTGATAAGGGAAAGAGGATGAAGAAAGCTAATTGGACCTCTTTGCAAAATGGGGCCCACAAAGATGAAAATGTGTCATATAACCGATAGCTTTCTCCAATCAAAATTCAGGTTAACATCTTTGTGAAGAAATGATTGAAGAAACTGCAAATTTGAAGGGACAAGTTGAAGGGGCATAAGCACGATTACACGTTCAATCATCATTAAATATCTTGATACCCACGATCCAACGGTTACATTCTGAACCAAAACTCACATCACACGATCTAACGGTAATAAAGACAATTAATGATCTTTTAACCGCCATTACATGGCACGTTCCATTTCCCCTCAACTCCATAAACTCACAATTCTCTGCTAAAATCCTCACCATATAAACTCACACTTAGCAGAAATTCAAAAGTCACTCACCTTCCTCACAAAGAACTTCAAACAAGAGCATCCCCTGTTCCTCACTCAAAATCCAAAAATCCTTAAATTCCAAACCCTAACTCACAAAGATCAACAATGGCAGAAGTAAACCTCAACATCCCAATTGTTCAACATGAAATACCTTTTGTTGAAGAAGCAGAATTTCTACCAATGAAGGAAAACAATCTGCTGATGAATACAGAGCATTCGGAGTATGTTGTAAGATGTCAACTTCTGGTAGAATATCTCACAAAATGTCCTATCTCAGGAGCACTAACAAAAGGAAGAGAAGTACCAGAAAGGCTACTACAGCAATTTGTTCACACTTTTAATGAAGTTGAAGAAAATCAGGTCTCTGCTCATGTATGGGGAAATGTTTTTGTAACATTAACCCCTGCAAGAGTAAGAGAATGGCTTGGACTGCCTATTCTTGATAGTTACCTTGAAGCACCAAGCAGAGAAGAATTAATAAGCTTAATCATTAAGCTTGGTTACAAGAAAAAGGATATCAACAAAATTGGAGCAATTAGAAGAAATGAAATGCCAGCCATCTGGCAAGTGATGATGGAAGTGCTAAACAAATGTCTCACCTCAAAGATAGGAGGAACTGATCAAGTCAGCCAAGCTATTCTGACAATCACGTATGGACTCATAACTGGGTTCAAGATTGATTATGGGTCAGAAATTTTTAACCTTCTCAAAAGATCAATCCTCACCAGAAATGGAAGAATAAGCTCACATCTGCCATACCCAAGATTAATCTCAATTTTTATTTCTGAAACATTTGCTGAAAGAGACATGGAAATTCCAATTTTGGAAGACATCTGGAGTTCAAATACCATGAAGGCCTGGAGTTCCAATCATGGATGGGAATCTGACAAAGATATCCCTGAATTACCAGAAAGCATGTTATGCCTCATTGCACCAGACTCACAGTATAGAATACAACATGAAAAACTTCTGACCAAATCAGATTCTCAAACAGAAGAACCCAGCAAGGAAGTATTTAACTGTTCTTCATTACCAGAAGAGGAAGAAGTTGAGAAGTCCCAGTCATCAGAAACAGAGGCTGCAGGAGGATAAAGAATTCTGGAGATAGTTAACTCACCAGAAAACAAGACAGAACATGCTGAAAGTCAACAGATTCATGAAGTAGGAATTCATCATGAATTTGAAATTCATCAAGAGGAAGTACATGAACATTATGCATAATCACATATTACTGGAGGAATTCATGAAAATGCTGAAAAACAACATTATGAAGAAACTCACTTTGATGCTGTTGCTATTGAAGCCACTGAAGTCATACATCATGATGAATCTCAAATTGCTAGTACATCTCTTTTAAACACTGTTTTAGTTTACTCTCACACAAAAGAAACAAAATCAGAAAGTTCAGTTAATGTTTCTTACAAGTTAGAATACAGAACAACTAATGTTGATGAAGAGGTTACTAGTTCCATTAATCTCAACTCTGAATCAGAAAATGAGGAAGAGGATGAGATCCCAACAGATAGAGATCAGGAAACTGATAAAGGAAATCTGGTAAAAGGTAACCTGTTTACCTAAAAAACTTATGGAGAATCATATGTTGATATGGTTCAAGGACATAAGGAAATCCAGGATGAAAATGAGGTTTTCATCACTGGTGGAGATGATTCTGGTAAACTTAAAGCTGCACCAAAATCTGGTAAAGCCAAAAGTGACCCTATCATTTCCAAAACAGCAGCAAATGTGTTTGCAGCTGGAATGTTTACAAAGTCTGTAAAAGAAATCCAGTAGAAGAAAAACTTGATATGTTGCTGTCAGAAATACAAGGTCAAAGGGCTGATATGAAGACTTTGTCAGAATCAGTGGAGGTAATAAAGAAACAAACTGAAAAAAACACTGAAGCACTAAAGTCTCTTCAAAAGATGAAAGAAAAGGCACCAGAATCCAACATCTCTGCATCAGAAATCCAGATGATTCTCACAAAAATAGAAAAGATCAAGGCACAAGTTGCAAATGCGGTGGAATCAAGGCAGTCAAGCAGTACAAACAGAGTTTTAAAGGAAGTTACCATATTAAGGGCAAGCAATAACAGTGTCACAGATGCCCTTGAGAAGCTGTCAAAAGAATGGGCTGTGATGTGCGTGAGTGTTATTAGTTTTTAATGTATATGTTAAGCCCTTTTTAACACTTTTTAGCCAAGTTTTAAATTTATAAAACACGATATTTACTAACACTAAACACACATGTGAGCAAGTGCACCCATCGTGAGCGTAGTATAGTGTTGGCAAGATACCGAGGTCGTCTAAGGACACAAAAGCTTTTAGTACCGGTTTATCCTCAACGTCTAGTCAAATCAAAAGTTTAGAAAAAGGTTTTAAACTAGAAAAAATAAAAGCTAACTAAAATGCTGAAAAATAAAAATAAAAATAAAAACAGATAGACAAGATGAATCACTTGGCTCCGACTCGTGTTTAGTGTAACCTTTGATTATTTCCGCACTTTTGCACTATTTAAGAGATTATCTTAGTTATTGTAGTAGGCCCATCTTTTGAAGGTGACGTTACCCTCAACCCAATAGTTTGAGTCAACATGGATACAATCCTAAAGGGTTGGATTATTGAAAGATAATTAATTAAGTTATTAATGCATATTATGGTAGGCCCCTCTTTTGAAGGTGACGTTACCCTCGGCTAAGTAGTCTGAGTTAGCAGGGATACAGTCCTAAGTAGCCGGGTTAAAGTATTAATAGTAGCTTACATATGAGGGGATCAAAGAGTTTGGACCCCCGCCATCCAATACCGGTGGGTATTGAAGGAGGTCCTACTAAATTTGACCCAGGTCCTTGCAGGATCTATACACTGAACAAGGCAAGACTCTTACCAAACCGTTCCCTTAACCCCCGACCAGGTAGCCAACATACCTCCATATAGACCGTGGAGATATGAATGGTGAAAATCTTTTATTTTATATAGACAGTAAAATAATGCCAAGACACCACGGACAAACGATAAGGAAGAATCACCTTCAACATAAGAAACTAGTTATTAAAGTCATTAATACATAACCAAGTAAAAAGTGCGAAAAGATTAAAAATAAAAAGTATTACACTAGACACTTGTCTTCACCAAGTGATGTAAGAGACTTAGGCAAACATGGCCTTTGATTGTCAAGAACTCTTACGATCAATCTTGGATCCCGAGACGACTCACGCACTCTATGATGGACAATGGATGATGGTGGTGGATGATGGTGTTGTGATGGTGGTGGGTGGTGGGTGAAGTGTGAGAGAGGTGGTGTGCCAAGGGATGGTTTGCAAATGAGCCAAGCACCCCTATTTATAGCCTGAACAGTAGCTCGGGCACGGCCCCGTGTCCATCCTCCTTCTTTGTCTTCATTAATTGCTCTTGTCTGTATTAGTTGATCACAGCCCCGTGTCCGCTGGGCATGACCCCGTGTGCAGAAGCATATCTGTACTATCAAGATTTTCCTGGATTCTGCGAATCTTATAGTTGACCACGGCCCCGTGTCCGCTGAGCACGACCCCGTGGTGGGCGATGGTGTCACACCCCAACCAATTGCGGAAACATCGGGATGAGACGAAGTGTGAAGATTGCTAGAGACTTCATAACACTATTTGCGTCAATATTTAATAAATCGATTTCATTTCATAAACTAAATTGTCAACAATACAAGGAAATTCAAATAACAACAAGTTCAAAGGAAATACATAACAACATGATCAAAATTGATACAACATTTAAACCTAAATGTCTATGTGTGTATCTAGGCATCAATGCTACTTCATTTCATAGCATCATCATCATCAACCTGTAACATGTTAAAATAAAGTTCAATGCAAAAGCAAAGGCGAGTATACAAGGTTTAAATAGTATAGCATAAGTATAAAGCATTTTACTCGAATCCACATGGCAATTTGTATACAAGGTAACTAGCATGCATAACATTACGTCTAAACCCAAAGTGTCCACTAGTATTTAGCATCCCTCGCCACAAAAGTGACGAGACCGTATAGTATGTTGACTTAACAAACCCCCGTCGGGTGGTGTGCTACTCCTATAGCGCTATAATTGTTAAGCGAGGGTATAACATAGTAATGATATAAAGCATGTATTATCTAGCATAACAAGTAGCATGTATATCGGATTGAGTTCACAAAGTAAGTTTAAGTGTGTGTAAGTGTAATTGTTGTATGGTAACATGTTACAACCCAAAAGTGGTTTAAAATGTAAATGGGTCGAGTGTACTCACAAGATTTACATATGCTTTCCGATTATCCAATTTGACGAAGTTGATGAGGTTAGAAGGTTGAAAGTGTTGGTTTAGGGATTTTGGAAGTTAAAACACGAGAATATATGTATTCGAAAGTAATCACCTTTTAACACTAAGTACTTGTTCTTGACACTATGAAACCTCAAGGGTTAATGTTTTCATGAGTAATATACTCATTAGAATCGTAACAAGTCTTATGTCTTAGATGATGTTATTCTAGTGTCTTGACGAATGAACACAAGTCCACCATCAAGGGTTCGAATAGTATATATATGTATAAGTATTATATGTATTATTTAGTCCATTAGTCAAGCATGAGGTAGAAGATCAATCTTCATTTAGGTACCTCTATTGTGTCATAGAATTCATGTAGGAGGTAGGAAGAAGAAACTTCCATTTAGGTACCTCTTATGGTTCACCACTACACTTGATGTAAAAACATACAAGGAGGGTCATGAACTTAATACAAGAATAACAACAACTATACTAAGTGAAATCATCAAGTGATGTGGGGATTCTTTGTTGGACAACCCAAGTTAGTCCATAATCACACCTTTATCAAGCTTGAAGCTTGAACATGACTTGTGGGTTAAGAACCCTAATTAAAACATAAAGTATTTGAGGATTAACCTCTGATTTTGTATGTCTCAGCCCCGTTTTTAAGCTTAACTAACCATAGAAGTGGTTATAAGCATAAGCACGTGGGTTTGAGTGAGTTAGACTCATGTTTAAGCAAAGATTAATGAAAACAAACTTGAACAGTGGACTTTGAAGCCTTTTTGCCGGAGTTCCAGGGACTTGTTTGCTGTGAAACACCCCTAGAATCGAAGCCAAGGTCAAGCCAAGTGTTCTGGAAAAAGAATGAGCGAAAACGGTTGAGAAAAGAAGAAGTTATGCATACTTTTGTGAAGAGATGCAATTCTGCTCGAACTTCTGCTTTGGCAGCTTGTTTATGACGATTTGAGAGTGATTTAGAGTGATTTGATTGTGTTTGCAAAGTGAAATGAGCTTGGGGAAGGGCTTTTATTTATAGGGAAGGTTTAGGTTAGGTTGTGGTTGTGTATTTAATGTTATAAGTGAGTTTAAAACTCAAAACAAGCAAAAATCACGCTAAAATGGAGATGAAACCAAGCTGTTTGCGCTGATCAGGCATCTGAGAGAGTTGTTAAATGATTTAAATGCTGGGTTAGTTCACTGAAAAGGCTGTAGCTCAGCTGGTTGGGCGCGCAGTTGCTGGATCTGGTGACCCGGGTTTGAATCCCGCGGGTAGCAGTTTTGTTTATTTATTTTTTTTCTTTTCCATTCTTAATATCTATACTTTCAGCAATTACCCAAATGGCCCCTGTAAGTTTAAAGTTTCAGAAATTGACTCTAACACCCCTTGACTTTAATTAAAACTCAAGTTATGTTATTTTTAAAGGAACCAACTTTTTAGTTTAAACTAACTAGGTTACTTTGTATTTACTAACTTTAAAAATTAACAAGACTAACTAGTTTATTATAAAAAATTAAACTTTTAAATAGTAAAATTAATTAATTTAATTTATTAAATAAAATAGGATCGATAAATAACCGTATTTATGAACGAATTTAAATTAGGATAAAAACCTTTAAACGATTACTCATTTCACGAAGCTTCCGAATCTCATTATTTTAAGAGTTTTGACTAGTTTAACGAGCATCGAGTTTCATTGCGTAATAACGAGCCAAGAGTCTAGGATAATATATTGATTGCCACGAAAGACGTCATACGAGGGTAAGAAGTTATCAAAAATAGGATTTTAAACAAAGGTTTCCAAATATAGAAGGTACGAAATAGCCATGGCGTTACAGTCTCCCCTCCTTTAGGAAATTTCGTCCCGAAATTTATTCAAGAGGAAGACTTGAAAGAGGTTTTACAAGAGGGTGATTGTTTAAAATTGAGACTTGGAAATTTTGAAACATAAAAGGTATGAAATTTTGAAGTGCGACAAGATGGGTTTGTAAAAGAAGTTGTTTGGCTCAAATGATTTGAGGTACCAACATAGTTGAAAGCGTGTAGGTGCGTATGTAGGTAAAGCGATAAGTTAGGATTCGATCGTTTAAACAGGCTTGAGGTTCATATAGAAGAAAAGAATAATGGAGAATAATAAGAGTATGGAAGTGAACGAGTGACTCTTAATGAATGCAAGTATAAGAATAGCATAAGTGTTGGATAGATGAACGTAGTGTGTTAAGAATGAAGTCTCATCGTGGATAATCGGATATAATGCGTTTGTGAGTTGTTTAAAGTTCGTATTAGGTCTAAATAGGTCTGCAAAACACTGAATTTCTCCTGGCACGTTTTATGAAAGTTTGGTAACATGGTGAAAACACTTATGTATAGGAAGTACCAGCGGCGTATCCACCATGTTTTGACAACATTACGTCCGTTTCGTATTCGGTGTCATGTTACGTTCCATGTCTTACCATACACAATAGTACACTCTATGGTTTTCACACGCCTATCACTATAATCCCGTGTGTACCCACGATTATTTTGATCGTCGCATGATCCGCATAGCTTGTAATAGTTGTGTATCAATCAGGGTATACATAATTTAAAGAAAATGTAAGAATGTGTACGTATAAGAATATAGTATATAAGCAAGTCCATGCTTAAGTATGTATGGGACCCACGTAAGCGAATCCCTCAGATTACGCTCACGTACGGGTACGAATGTATGAATCATGAGTATGAATGAAAGTATGAGCATAAATATAAGTTTAAGTATGAATATGCAAGTAAGTATGAGTATAAACATAAACGTATAAGTGGTATGAGTATACGTATAAGCATGAAATGTATAAATATAAGTATAAGCATAAAACGCATGAGTATAAGTATGAATACGATTATAAGTATGAGCATAAAATGTATTGTTATGAATATGAGCGTGAGTGTGAGTACGAATACTAATGATTGTGTATATAGTATTTATTGACACATAACAAAGTTAAGCATGTAAAAGTGCTTGAAAGGTTGAGCATGTAAATACGAATGATATAACTGAAATTGTCGCGATGCAACGACTAAAACGTGTATGATGATATGCATGTATAGTTTCTTAAACGAAACGTTGAGTTTATCGAATCAAAATTAGATTGGGTTTGGTTTGAAAGGTAGAATATAGTTTTCATATGTAAGAGCATATAAAGTACTCATTGGTTAAGCATAATGTATTTTGTAATGAATGGAAATACTACTTTTGTTTTAAAAGAGTTTACGTATGTTGAAGGTTATCGGTCCCGATGAAGTCTTTTTTTTTGCCCACATGTTTTGAGATTTGAATGACGACTTAAGCGGTGTAGAAAAGTTTTCAAAAATAATAAGTTCGCTTCATTTGCACCCAAACAAGAAATTTTGAATTTTGGAGGTTCTTGTGAAAACGTCGATCCTAAAAAAAATTTATCAAATTATTTGTTATTGTTGAAAGGCCAATTGGATTTTAACACCTTTAACTTTGAAGAATTGGCCGATAACACCCGCAACTAACACTTTGATCTGTGACACCCCAAACTTTTAATTTTGTTTGTCATTTCACCACTCAGATAAAAAATGACTAACTGAGTTAGTCTTCCATCCTAGCTGGCATCCTACATGGACTATTTTTGCAGATGTGGCATGGGTATGGGTATAAAACCCATGTTCTTCTTCGATTATGACCGCACAAACAATTTATGTTCAATTCAGTTCGAATAATATCAATTGATTCAATCATTATTTATTTATTTATTTATTCATCAATTTATGTTGTTGTTGTTCGAGCATTGCGGTGAACATCTGCATCCATCCCTGTTCCCAAAACACCCATCAATTGCAACCGTATACCACCACCCTCTTCAACCACCATCACCATTCCAAGAGTTCGATCAACATCTGCATCCATCCCTGTTCCCAAACACCCTAAAATCACAATATGCCTAGTCATCTTCATCAGCCTACCCAAGCCCCAAACCATCCCTTGCGATCAGTTCGCCGGAATCGGCCATAAACGAAGCTTCATAATAGATCCAGTGATGAGAGTTAATTTCATTCTATTCCGACTAACAAGGGTTCCGGCGATGGTGAAACCCTAGTTGTTGTACAAAGGCGACATTTTGGTTGAATCAGAGACAGAGATCAGGTTTCCGGTGATCATTTTATTCATAGATCTAATAGGTATATCTATTTCTCTATAGAGGAGGCGTTTGTTTGAGTGCTCGATTTTTCAGATGGGTTTGTTTTTCCGGTACCTCATGACGGCGATGATAATGGTTGT
>JARYGA010038891.1:0-31455 GCA_030545235.1 Helianthus tuberosus
GAATAAACACTGATACGTGGTCGAAAATCGGTGCTCGTAATTGTTTCATTTGATGTTTTTACACAAGTTTTAATTTCGAATAGCCTACTTTTGATTAGATACTTGTTTTGCAGGTCTAGCAGGGTTTAAGGAGCTTTTCGGGAACTTTACGAGCCACCGGAGTGAAAACGGAACCACCGGGATGCGAAATGGGTCAACCGGACTCAAGATATGGAAAAAACAGAAAATCAAAGTTCCAGGGGCCGTCGCCGACGACCATAAGGTCCGTCGTCGACGGCTTGTGTATATCTCCGTCGCTAGAATCCACAGTAGACAGCCACATTGGCCGTCGGCTGAAATTGCAAAAGCATGCACCGTCGCCGACGGCCTGAAGCCCCGTCGGCGACGGCTCTCAGTTTTTCCGACGCGAAATTTTGGTTGTTAGGCCATGGAAACGAATCAAAAGAGGTCTCTCATCATTCAATTCGGGAGTTACACTTGCTTTAGAGTTTTGAATATCATCTTAGAGCCTAATCTCATAATCGATCACCTACCATTCCATCTGACATCATCTCTACAACCCGAATCAAGAATCAAATCAACATTACATTCTTGATTCTAAACTCTAGCTCCATCCATCGATTCATCTGTTCATCATCATTACCTATCCAAACCCTAAACCTCATCATCCATCATCCTCAAGGCTTCAAGATGTTCAACTTCGAGCTCGCAACATCCGGTGATCAAGCTCTTTCGATCATGCGCGGCTAATTTCTTGGAGGTTTCACCCCGGTGCAGACTTTTGTAAGATGTAGGGTTTATTATGTTTTGATAATTGTTTTGTGACAACTTGAAGTGCATTTGAATCTTAGACAATTGTCCTATGTTGATATTGAATTTGCAAACTGTCGAGTGAATGATTAAATTTGACTTTGTGAAATGAATACACGTATTTATGCCTTGTCTTTTGGTAGGATTTGCTAGTCCAAAGTAACGAAGTGTATCATGGTCCGTTGTTTATGACGTTGATAGCGATTGACACCTAAGCTTTGTGATTGCGACCCGTTAATGAATTATTTCAAGCAAAGCTAATTAAAACACATAGTAACCCTAAGTCTTGCATTAGTTGAAACCGGGTGTGAACCTTGTTTTCTTATCATTGTTCAATCAATCAATTTTAATTCTTGAAATTTGTTAATCACTAGTAGTTAATCCATTCAATCATCTTAGTAATTCTAATTCACATCTTTCAATTAAACAAAAATACAAAATTATATCATAGCAAACTTCATAAGTGTGACATCTTTTCATAATTCAATCGAATCCATTCGCAAACCACATACTCTTCGTGGTACGACCCCTTACTACCACTAGCTATTTGTTAAGGGTAATTTGGGACTATAAATTTTATCTTTGACCGGAGTGCGACTCTCCGATCAAATTTTGGCGTCGTTGACGGGGAGTGCGTGCACTTTGTGATTGGATTATTGTTTGAATTTCGTGATTATCTGTTTAAATTGTTTAGTTTCGTTTTGCACCTTCTTTTTTTCCTTGTTACGCGGGTGTGTTACTTGTGCAGGTTATAGGTAGTGTATGCATACGCGAAACTCCGGAAGGACTTCACCTTTAGTCTACGAACCGGAAATTGAAAGAGTTGCAAGGAGAAATCTAGCAAGCCGGTTAGAAGCAACACTTGCCTCTAATCAAACCACCAACACACCACAACATACACCGTCCATTGAAACCGATTCAATGGCGAACCAAAATTCCAACCAAAACCAAAACCCGAACCAATTCCAATACCGAAGCAACTTTAATCCCGCTCCAAATGTTCAACCTATGCCTCAAGAGCGACCGGGTGGTAACAACAACAATGGACCACCCACACCACCGTTTCAAAACCAAAATCCCAATAACACCCAACGAACACCCCAACAACAAAACCTTCATCGACACAATTCCTTACCCCTCAACCTTGATGACCGGAATGTCAATTCTGACCGTCGAGGTAATCGAGATCGAGGCAATCCCGCGAACGAAGACCCTTTCTTCAACATAGACGATTTGAGGAACGCCATCCCCGATGACGAACCATATAGTGTTCCCGGTTATCAATCACCGGAACATGTGAGCATACATACGGAAAATTCGGACGATGGGGGATATTATGATGATCGGGTTAACGACGAGGAAGATTGGGGATACGTGAATAGGGGAAATATCTACAATGCAAGAGGTTTTGAAGATGAGGAGTTTGGCTCCCAAAACACCAACTATGTGGGGAATGATGACTATGGGTACGGGGATAGGAGGAATGATGGTTACGGAAATAATCGCCAACCACGAAACAACAACCAAAGAAACCGAGATGATGGGTTTTACAACAACAACAACAACGACAACCCTAATCGGATTCCTCGTTTCGTGGGAGGAGGAAACCAAAGGGGTAACCAAGGTGGAAATCAAAGAGATGATAGAAGAGGTGATAGGGGGGTGATCGAAGAGACAACCGAAGGCCGGTTGTTCAAGAGGTTAATGGTCCACAACGTCGTCAACAACCTCCACGGGGAGTGAATGACCGTTTTCGACCGGTAGTTACCGACAATGATTCTCCTATAGTGTGCGAAAGGAGAATGTTCGATTGCAAACCTCATTACATCAATATACTTCCCCACTTCAATGGGAGGTCTAATGATGAGACGTATATGCACTTGGCGGAGTTTTCTTCCATTTGCAACACCATCGGGGGGCACAATTTTGCACTAGAAGAGGTCAAACTTCGCTTGTTCCAATTTTCGTTGAAAGACAAGGCAAAACAATGGTTTCTCACACTTCCGGAGAATAGCATCCGGAGATGGGGAGAGATGCAACAAGTCTTTTTAGACGAATACTGTTTTGGTCAAAAATTACCGACGTAATTAAGTGATCAAATTAGTTAAGTGAGGTAGTGTGCTAGAAATGTGTGTCGAAAATATGTTAATCAAGTTGATTTGTAAAAACAGTTTCAGGATACGGCTCAAGATGTAGAGCTGTATTTATGATCAAACAATGAGCAAAAATAAAGTAAACGACACGAGATGTACGAGGAAAGCCCTTGATCAATCTAGATCGCCGGCATAAAACCTCGGGAGCTAACAATCGCAGCTGCCTTGTTCTTCAATTGCTTCAAAAATCAGGATACAGTGCAGGATATGATGCGGATCAACTAGGTGTTACAACGTGATTTGATTACAAGTGTTGGTGTGTGGTGATTGCTAGAAGCTAGAGAGCAAAGTGTGCGAAAGAGAATGTGTGGAAAAAGTTGTGTCTGCCTATGATCCGATCGCTCCCATTTATAGTAACAAAAACTAACAAACTATCCTATTATTCCGGGATACTTTGGAATATTCCATTCTGAACGTTGGGGGACTCTTTTAACTTGTTTTCCACGTGCTTATTAACTATAAAACCGAGTCTTCAGCTCATATGACCGTTACAACCTCAATAGCATTGACCAGCATCCGATATTCTCGCGGAATATGCCTTTCTTCTATTCTGACTGTTACAAGACCCATTCTTCCACCATCAACGTCCATTTTTCAACCACCTTGAGCGAATCTTCAGGTAGATCAAGTCCTTTAACGTTGGTACCTTGCTACAAAAGAAAATCGTTAGTAACTGTCAGGATACTGCGTCAGGATGTCACCAATATCCTGGTCTGATATCCTGATCGATACTGCCTCAGGATGTTACCAATATCCTGGTCTGGTATCCTGATCATAAACAGCTAACATTAAACCAAGATATATTGTCAGGATATGGGCTCAGAATTTCACCCATAACAATTGTCCCCAAAAATATAACTGTTGGATATCCTAATTCCAACAGATATATTTTTCAGTCATTCCAATACGTTCGGTAAGGATATCTGTTTTGAACATTCCTGCATAGGTTTGGTTAATCAGCTCATAATATGATAAGATTGAAACTACTCCCTTTTCTGTAGACTTTGCTAAGGTCCCTGTTGTCTTCAATCTTGAGGAGCTTGACAGTTACCCCAAGTCTGTCCTGGTAAAAAAGGAACCATCTGTTGGCACCAGCTCTAAGCCCTCCGCTGTTGCTGTCGAAAGTTTCTGTTATGATGACCTTGGTTTCATGGAATCCATCGAGCCCATGAACTCCTTCCTTAATAAGGTAAATATCCAAATCCTGTATCCCGTACACTTACACTGAACCTGTATCCTGGTTCGTTTGTCTTTAATGATACCTGTATTTTTCTTTGTAGGGTTTGAATCATGTGCTCGTCCTGTACTTAGAACAATTTATATTTCCTGCACTTAAGACAATACGATGGCCAAAGGTGGATGGGTCCTGAGTTTCAGGATGAAGCCTTTGGTCATCAATCAGTATGGTTTATTTTGAACAATATAACAGTTGAAGGCAAATGGGTTCTCGTGTTTTCAGGACGAAGCCTTCAACTGTTTATGTAAATATACTTTAAAAACTTAATAATTGTGTTCTTGGTGGATGGGTCTCTTTTTGAGATGAAACCAAGAATACAATTAATAATAAACTAACCTTTTAACCTTACATGTTGTTATTTGTTATGCATTGCTTAGTCTGAATTCCAATGTTCCAAACTTAGTGCAATTATTACTTTTTATGAAAAAATCTTGATCAGTATACTCGCAAATATCCTATTAAGACTTCCGTCAAATAGGGTTTTTATAACTCAAGCAATTCAGATAAAGTTTTCAGAGAAAGAGGACAGATCATTTTTATTTTACAAAGTTGGTTTTGAGAACACTTGTTTGACTAGAACACAGTTTCAGTTTTTAATCCAAGTATCCTGAAGTATATCCTGAGAATACATCTTGAGAATATATCCTGAGAACATATCCCGACCAGGATACTCATAAGTGTTATAGTTTCAGAAATTTAGACAATCTAGATAAGGTTTTTTAAAGAACAAAAATAGGAAAGATCATACCGAAACATAAGACATCTCAATCCTTTTATTCCAGTCCTTTCGCAACCATTCCACCGAAGGTGTCCCCAGTCCAGGATACTTGTTGAATTATACCCAAACTTGATCCTTTGAGTTCCTCACAACGCCTTAGTGGGATATAGTGTTGGCATAGGTTTCCTTCTTGCTCCAGCATAAATGTCCCCAGTAGGATATAGTATCAGCATACGTCATGTTCCATCACAGATGTCCCATGTATGTGCAGGACCAGTATGTTGTACCAGGATATGATCCTTTAGCAATTCTTCAACCAGTTGTTTAAACTTAGCAAAAATTTATGTAGACTTGTAAATGATTATGTTTTTTTGAAAATATACTTTGGGATTATCCAAAAACTTTGTATTTTATTGGGACTAAACCCATTTTCCAGGCATTTAAGCCGGAGTATAAGAACCTCAAGACTTGAAAAGGTGAAAACCTTTAAGTCTTTGAGTTTTACTGGGGATTTTACCCACGTTTCGTGCGCTACAGGCGAGGGTGTGGAAACCCCAAAACTTAGAAAGGTGAAAACCTTTAATCCTGGGGAAAATCCCAAATTTTCATGCGCTACAGGCGGGAGTGTATAAACCCCAAGACTTAGAAAGGTGATAACCTTTAAACCTTAGAGAGTATGAAAATACCCTTTCGTGAGAGAGGGTGATCAATCCTCATATACCTTAAGGATCCAGGGTATAGCCAACAGTAACGAAATTGTCAGCCACTTTTACATGAACTGGTCCCGCCACGTTGAACTATCCCTGGATAACTTGCGCTCCAGGCGGGGTGTTTAAACCCAATTCGGAAGAAAGGTGAAAACCTTTAAACCTGTGAAGGGATCAGGATCCCTTATACGTGAGAGAGGGGGCCAATCCTCTAATCTTCCGAAGTATCCTGAGTGAGCATCCTGGAGCTATATCCCGGAGCATATACTGCAAAACATCCTTAAACTAAGGTGGGTGTTAGCTTGGCTAACACCCCTCCGATACTTAAGTTAGTATTGGGTTTCAAAGATCAAATCAAACATATTTAAAAGAGATAGAATTCATACCATCTTGAATTAGAAATTAAATTCTAAACTTAGTTGAAATAAAGTTTAAGGTGTATAGCATTCCAAGATCTCGGTAGCATATCCCCTTCCATATTCTTGAGTCTATATGCTCCTTTCCCTGCTTCTGATTCAACTTCATATGGTCCTTCCCATTTTGGAGCTAGCTTGCCATCGGCAGGATTAGTGGTATTCTGAAAAGCCTTTCTTAACACCCAATCTCCAACCTTAAATCTTCTGGTCCTAATATTCTTGTTATATGCCCTGGATATTCTCTGTTGATATGCTTCCTTCCTTAGCCTTGCCGCATCTCTCTTCTCATCTATAGTGTCTAAATCCTGACTCAAGGCTTCAGGATTCTGCTCAGGATCACTTAAGATAGATCTTGCAGTAGGTATTGTCATTTCCGTTGGAATCATTGCTTCTGCTCCAAACACCAAGGAAAATGGGGTTTGGCCTGTTGCATTTTTTACCGTTGTCCTATCAGCCCATAAAACAAAGGGTAATTCTTCTGCCCATCTTCCTTTTTTGGCTCCAAGTCTTTTCTTTAAGTTATTGACAATTATCTTGTTTGAGGATTCTGCTTGTCCATTTGCTTGAGGATGTACCGGAGTGGATGTGATCATTTTGATTCCCCAACTCTTGCAAAAGTCAGTAGTCCTCTTACTTATGAACTGAGAACCATTGTCACAGATTATCTCAGCTGGTACTCCGAATCTGGTCAGGATATTCCTCTTTATGAAGGATACTACTTCTTGGTATCTAACTGTTTTGGTCAAAAAATCAGATGAGGATATTGCAACCAAACTCTAGATTACGGGGTATGATGCTTAAAATGTGTAACAATGATGAGGATCACTTTAGTGTAAAATTGCATAAACAACACAAGGGTTTATACGGGGAAAAAGCCCTTGATCAAGAGTTGATCTCCGGCACAAAAAACCCCAGGTGATGGAAACTACCGATCACCAAGCTAAAATAAATGAATGAATGTTTACAACTTCGGATAGTAACGAGCTAGGTACAAGGATCACTACGGTGGAATGTGTAAAAAGTGTATGAAATTGCTAAGTGTTTGGACGAGAGCTTGTATGAGCATTTGTACGAGTGTGTGTAACTGAGAAAAATAACTAAGTGTTTTCTACTAGCTCGTTACTCCCTTTTTTAAAATAGAAATAACCACCTAAACTAACTATCCGACTTTCGTGCCAAGCCTCCACGTTCTCCATAACGTCTATTTTTGGTCAAGCACGTGCAGAATAGTTTAGGAATATTCTCCAGGAATGTCGCCAAGACTTGGTCAAGCTTGTTATACCTGCGAGATAGTACAAAACATGAGTAAACAATCGTCAGTACGAGGATCCTTAAAGTGATCCATGATCCTGATCCTAAAGCCCTTCTGAGGATCATCACCTGTCACAGAAGTAAGGATCACTAATTAGGATAACGAATAAGGATCACTAATTGTTAGAAAATCCTCCCCTAACAATTGCCCCCAAAATATAAGGAGTAATTTGTAAAATTAACGAGTTATATTTTCTTGATCTTATCCGCAACTAGCTAACGGATATATAGCCGTTAATATCGAACTAGCCGTTACAATCATGACGTCACGGAAGTGACAATCCTGCAGAATCATAATTATAAATAGAGATATAGATAGGATCATCATGCATTCAAATTCGAAAGAAACTCCCTTTAAATTCTCAGTCGACGATCAACCAGGTATTTCTTTCTCCTCTTTCTTCCTCTCTTACTCTGTTCTTCTTTCTTTATCTCTGCCACTTCGAAAATGTTGCTCCGAAGTTCACCAGCCAAGGATCCCAAAAAGGATAGCCCTTTGAAGAGTAAAAAGATCATCAAAGACTCAGTGAACGAGAGGTGTTGCTTTAACGATGCACAAGTAGATAACATCCGTCACCGTTTTCCGGCGAATGCCTTTTTCAGACCTTTCGATCCAACTGCCCTGAGCGACTATGTTTCAGAAACATGGGTTGCCTTTCCAGTTACTCCATTTGCCATAGGATACACCTATCCTTTCCCAGAATTTACACAATCCTTCTTTTCCCTTACCGGCATCTCTTACATCCAAGCCATGCCGATGATTTGGAGGGTTTTGTATACCCTGGAGAGGATCATCGAGCAGGAGGGCATTGATTTGGGCATGTCAGAACTGACACAATTGTATGATGTTACCACCTTTGGATCCCACCGTTATTTGTTCAAACGAAAACCCAGTGCAGAACACCCCCTTCTTAAAGTCACCAAAAATGACAAAGATTGGAAACGTCGCTTCTTCTTTGTAAGAAGGGATACCATTTCAGATGGAGAGCATTTACCAAGAGCAGGTAGTCTTGTTTTCGCAATAGGATCACTAACCCCTTTTTTTATCTTGTGTTATGCAGCTATTTCTGTCTCACACATCATCACATCACCTGAAACCAAGGATAGACTCGCTGCTTTTTGGAAGCTTGATCCTGAAACAAGGACATTCAAGATAGACACCCAAGACTCACAAGAAGTATCCTCAGGTTCCATTACCATGTCAAGTAAGTATCCTGCCTTTTACATAGTTTAAATATTAAAATAAATAAGTTAAAATAGGATAAGGATACTCATCTTGCTTTTAATGTGTAGGCGCTGGAAAATCTGCCAAGCCTGTATCCCAGTTCAACACGGCTGACCTTGATGTCGTACGATCCAGGAAGAAGAGATCCACCACCAGTCCTAGCATTTCCATTCCAAAGGCACCCACTAAAGGAAAGGGTGTCAAGAAGAGGAAAACTTCTGATGCTGAGGATCTTCAAGGTCTACCACTGATCCGCCACCAGTTCCTTGAATACTTCAATGATGTAAGGATCCTTTATTCTGCCTAGGTATCCTACTCGTATGAGGATCACCTGATCTTGAACTGCTTTATCCTTTTCTTCGCAGAAATTTGCTGAGATTGAGGATTACGTGGGGAATGTTGAGGAGCAGGACAAGAAAATTGCTGACCTCCAACAGGTTGCCGTGCTCAAGGACCTTGCACTTGCTGATCTTCGGAAGGAACTCCTAGATGAGAAGACTAAGACAGCCAAACTTCTGGTCGACCTTGACTATGAGAAGCATGACCTTATTGAAAATGCTAAGGTCTCTGCCGCCATTACGATGTATCAGACAAAATTGAAGATGGCCCAGGAAGCTCAAGATCCTAGCTTTGACAAAAACAGCTGGGATGTTGAGGGTTGGAAGGCAAGGTTGGCTGATCTTGAGGATGATGAGGAGGAGGCTACTGAGGTCTTGGCGATTGAAGCAAGTGGCAGTGGGAAGGATATGACGAAGGATACCGCAGCTGGAGGGGATGATGATGCAGCGAAGGCTTAGGCTGCATGATTGGGCGATGATGGAAACTTCTAGACATAGCTGTTTTGGTCAAAAATTACCGAAGCAATTAAGTGATCAAATTAGTTTTGTGAGGTAGTGTGCTAGAAAGTGTGTTGGAAATATACTTGTTAAGTTATTTGGAAAAACAGTATTCAGGATACGGCTCAGGATATTGAGCTGTATCTATGATCAAACAATGAGCAAAAATAAAGTAAACGACACGAGATGTACGAGGAAAGCCCTTGATCAATCTAGATCGCCGGCATAAAACCTCGGGAGCTGACAATCGCAGCTGCCTTGTTCTTCAATTGCTTCAGAAATCAGGATACAGTGCGGGATGTGGTACGGATCGACTAAGTGTTACAATGAATATGAAATACAAGTGTGGTGTTTGCAATTAGCTAGAGAGTGTAAGTGTTCGAGAGTGTAAGTGTGAATTGTTGTGTTCTAAGCTGATCCGACCTCATCTATTTATAGTAAAGATAAAATAACTAACTACCCTAAACTCGCGGGATCCACCGAATATTCCTTCTTGCAACGTTGTAGACCTGGTCTTTCGGGCTCAACGTCTCTTTCTCAACAAATTCGTCCGAGTCTTGTGGAGAAGAAGTCCTCTTGACCGTTAGCAAGTCTCAACCCTTAACCTGCACGTGGTTAATTCAATAAGCCTCAGGATATCGCCCGAGATGTTAGCAATATCCTCTTCCAGCATCCTGATCACAAATAAACAAACAAAGGCAGGATATTGGTCAGGATACATATGTTAAGAAAATGACCCCTAACAATTGTCCCCAAATATATCGGTTGGGTTACCAATCCAACGGATATATTTCAAAAACCTTATCCCACAACTCAAGGCATTCAAAATGAAGCGACGGTCAAGATCACATCATAACTTCCAACGCGTTTTTTACTCCATGGAGATCCACAATGCCCCTATATCTTCTCTTTTCTTGTTTGAAAAGCAGATATCTTCAACAGACCCTTCAGGTAATTCTCTATTTTTGACTTTCTTCCTGTCAATTTACTTCATCTTTCTAGCAATGGCCGCCGAGATCTTCACCTAGCAGAATCTTCTCAAAAATCCCGAGAAGGAGATCTGCGCTTTTGACAACGCAGATATTGCAGCTTTAAGAGCCTCCGGCGCTTTCCCTGACAGCACAGTCTTTAGGCCATTTGATCGGTCAATCCGATTGGATGTTTCTTCTACCGAATGGATCTGTTTTCCAGCATATCCTTTTTCACTAGGTCTTCGATACCCTTTTCCTGAATTCATGATGCAATTCTTTCGTATTACTGGCATCTCTTTTGCTCAAACCATGCCCATGGTTTGGAGAGTACTAATTGTACTCAACCAAATCAAAAACCTCCATTGTTCTGACCTCTGCATCGAGGATCTACCTATTGCTTATCGCCTCCGATCCCACGGCTCTAATCGGTTCTTGCTTTTTTCAACCTCCAGCAAACCCCTGATTCTCAAAGCCACCAAAAACGAAGACGGATGGCAACGCAAATTCTTCTTTGTCAAACGAGATTCCATTGCTGAGGGTGCCAACCTTCCGGTGGAGTGGTTAACCACCGGTAGGATCATAAATATCCTTATAGACGATTTAATTGTTATCCCCTATTAATATTCTTCTTTTTGACCTTTATGCAGTGAACTTTAAGGAAGTTGCTCCTCCTACCGCTGAGTCAGAAGAGAGAATCAATACCGTTTACCGGTTACCTGCAATAGACAGGACTTTTACCACACACGTTCCGAGTTCAAGTCAGTACTCGTCATCCGAGATGTCTGGTAAGAATTCCTTTCAAAATAATTAGTCAAAACAACATAATGATAAAGAGTAAAACTTTTCCCTTTACGCAGCACCAGCTAAAATCCCTGAAGTCTTTGATCTTGACGAACTGGACAGCTATTCTGACCAGATCCAGGTCAAGAAAGAACCTGGCTCCAAGACCACTGCTACATCCAAACCCAGCAGCTCCAAAGCCATCATCATTCCTAAACCTTCACCGGCTACCAAACCTCGGAGTTCAAGTTCTCGCAAAAGGAAAGAACCCGATTCCCCTGTCGTTTCTGACACATTTCCTTATGAAAAGCATGGATTCATCGAAGCCAGCGGTTTTATGACTTCTTTTCTCAACCAGGTTAGTATCTTTATATCATATCCTGCAATTTAGACTATTTTCAAAGACTTAATAATAATACTGATCCCTGTCCTTTTACCTTTGTAGGGTCTTGAGCGTTTGGTTCACTTATATCAAGAATCCTGCAAGCTTAACAAAACACTTGAATCTAAGCTAAAGGAAGCAGAAATCACAATTTCAGACCAAGGTATGATCGCGGCCGCCAAGTCTCGTCATTACGAGGAGAAATACAAAGCTATGACCCAGGACCACCAAGTTGCTCTTAACAAAGCTACTCTTCAAGCCCAAGCCGATCTGGAAGCTGCCCATGTGCAGTACGAACGGGATATGGTCAGTTACCGAGAAAGCCTCAAAAGTTCTGTCGTCATTTCTCTTCTCCAGGCTAGGTTGAAGATGGCTCACGAAGCCAAAACATTAGGCTTCGAATGCCCTTCTTGGGACGTTGGAGCCTGGGAGACCAAGCTGAAGAATCTTGGCGGTACCTCTTCCAAATCAACTGTCGATGAACCTTCTAAAGCAGTTGAAAAGGCAATCGATGCTGACAAGGATGCTGAGGCGGATCCCAAAATAGATGTTGCTGAAACCGCTATGGAGCAAGAAGGCACTACCCCCTAGAGCTTATTTTCATTCGAACAATTTTATGTCTTTATGAACAATTTTCATTTCCATCTCTAAACAATTTGATAACCGAAGGCGGATGGGTCCTGGGTTTCAGGATGAAACCTTCGGTTATCAACCAGTATTGATCGCTTCAAGAATAATTTCATCTTTTGACTTATTTTTTGTTACCTTGCATTGTTTAGTGTAAGTCTTGGCTTTGTAAAAATTTCATACTGTTATTTTATAAAATATCCTGACCAGTATGCTTAAAAACATACTGCAGAAGCCTTTTATAGATCTTCTAAACGTTCCTTTAACTTTATAAAAATTTCTTTAGAAAGTAAAAAATAGTTTATCTCTTCAAAACCAAGTTTTGATGATAATCAAAGTTCCAAGCCAATACTAGTTTCAAACATCCTAATCAAATATCCTTAAAAGGACTTTGAGGATATATGCCAGGATACTCAACATAATGTTACTAAAAACTTAAATGAGGCTTACAAAGGAAAGATCATACCAGACATAGGATATAAGCCTATTACCGAACTTCAATCCCTTTGCAACTCTTCCAATGAAGATGTCCCCAGTGCAAGGTACTTAGTGCATTAGTCGCAAACTTCATTCTTTTAGCTTTACACCATCATCTTGGCAGGGATGTCCCCTGTGTACAATGTCTTCAAGTATCTTAGAAATCTATTTAATGTCAGTTTCCATGGCATAAGCAATTTTTCACGTCCCGAGGGTATAACCCAAAGATGTACTGGAGATAAATCCTTTGTATCCTGGGGAAAATCCCAATTTTTCATGCGCTACAGGCGGGAGTGTATAAACTCCAAGACTTAGAAAGGTGAAAACCTTTAAACCTTAGAGAGTATGAAAATACCCTTTCGTGAGAGAGGGTGATCAATCCTCATATACCGTTAGGATTCAGGATATAGCCAATGGTAACGAAATTGTCAGCCACTTTTACATGGACTGGTCCCGCCACCTTGAACTATCCCTGAATAACTTGCGCTCCAGGCGGGGTGTTTAAACCCAATTCGGAAGAAAGGTGAATACCTTTAAACCTGTGAAGGGATCAGTATCCCTTAAACGTGAGAGAGGGGGCCAATCCTCTAATCTTCTGAGTTATCCTGAGTGCATATTCTGGAGCTATATCCTGAAACATATCTTGCAAAACAAATGTAAACTAAGGTGGGTGTTAGCTTGGCTAACACCCCTCCGATGCTTAAGTCAGTATCAGGTTATAAAGAACAAATTAAACCAAACATATTTAAAAGAAATAGAGTTCATACCATCTTGAGTTAGAAATTAAATTCTAGACTCACTTGAAATAGAGCTTAAGGTGTATAGCATTCCAAGATCTCGGTAGCATATCCCCCTCCATATCCTTGAGTCTATATGCTCCTTTCCCTGCTTCTGATTCAACTTCATATGGTCCTTCCCATTTTGGAGCTAACTTGCCATCGGCAGGATTAGTAGTATTTTGGAAAGCCTTTCTTAACACCCAATCTCCAACCTTAAATCTTCTGGTTCTAATATTCTTGTTATATGCCCTGGATATTCTCTGTTGATATGCTGCCATCCTTAGCCTCGCTGCATCTCTCTTTTCATCTATAGTGTCTAAATCCTGACTCAAGGCTTCGGGATTCTGCTCAGGATCACTTAAGATAGATCTTGCAGTAGGTATTGTCATCTCCGTTGGAATCACTGCTTCTGCTCCAAACACCAACGAAAATGGGGTTTGACCTGTCGCATTCTTTACCGTTGTCCTATCAGCCCATAAAACAAAGGGTAATTCTTCTGCCCATCTTCCTTTTTTGGCTCCAAGCCTTTTCTTTAAGTTATTGACAATTATTTTGTTTGAGGATTCTGCTTGTCCATTTGCTTGAGGATGTACCGGAGTAGATGTGATCATTTTGATTCCCCAACTCTTGCAAAAGTCTGTAGTCCTCTTACTTATGAACTGAGAACCATTGTCACAGATTATCTCAGCTGGTACTCCAAATCTGGTCAGGATATTCCTCTTTATGAAGGATACTACTTCTTGGTCTCTAACTTGAACAAATGCTTCAGCTTCAACCCACTTAGAGAAATAATCCGTCATTGCTAGCATAAAGACTTTTCCTCCCGGAGCTTTTGGTAGCTTTCCCACTATATCCATACCCCACTTCATAAATGGCCGAGGGGAAACAATAGGATATAATGGTTCAGCCGGTTGATGCAGTATGTTACTATGTCTTTGACATGAGTCACATCTTCGAGCATATTCTGCGGCATCTTTTCTCATTGTTGGCCAATAATACCCTGTTCTTAATACTTTTGAGAATAACTATCTGCCCCCAGCATGGTTACCACAATCCCCTTCATGTATATCCTGAAGGACTTCTTTGGCTTCAAGATCCTCCAAGCATCTCAAATACGGTCCTGCAAGAGATTTCTTGTATAAAATATTATTTATAATAGTGAACCGTGATACCTTCATCCTAAATGCCTTAGGATTTTCATTTCCAGGGATGTGTCCTTCTTTGAGATATCTCACGATTGGAGTCGTCCAGGATTTAGGATCCTCCTTAGGATATTCTACTCCAGGATTCTGTATACTAGTTACTTCTTTACCCAGAGGATTCGTTGCAGGATATAAGACATGTAATATTGGTATTTGCGTCCCTTCAGGTATCCTGATCGATGATCCCAAATTTTCTAGAGCATCCGCTTTAGCATTATCTTCCCTTGGTACCTGTTCAAGTATAAAAACATCGAAATATCCTGCTAATTTTTTGAGAATATCAAGATATTCGATTAATTTCTCACCCTTAACTGCATAGGATCCATTAAAATGGTTAGTAATTAACAAAGAGTCAACATACACTTGCAAATTTTTGATACTCATGCTCTTAGCCAACTCTAATCCTGCAATTAAAGCCTCATACTCTGCTTCATTATTAGTAGCAGGAAATTCACACCTAATAGCCTGGGGTAATATGTCCCCCTGTGGCGATTTTAGTAGTATTCCTAATCCTACACCTCTTACATTAGATGCACCATCAGTATATAATATCCAGGATCCTGAGGATTCTCCTAGCTGTTGAACTTCTAGATCTACCTCATCCTGAATGTCACTACTAAAATCAGCCACAAAGTCAGCTAAAGCCTGAGATTTTATGGCACTTCTAGGTTCATATACTAAATCATAAGCACTCAACTTTACTGACCATTTGGCCATCCTGCCTGACATCTCTGGTTTCCTAAGCACATTTTTGACAGGATAATTCGTTTTAACATGTATCCTATGTGTTTCGAAATAATGTCTAAGCTTTGTCGATGCCATGACTAGGGCTAATATTAATTTTTCTAAATGAGAATACCTAGTTTCAGCATCTAACAAACTTTTACTAACATAATAAACAGGATACTGCTGACCTTCATGGTCTTTTATAAGAACGGCACTTACAGCATTCCCTGACACAGCAAGGTACAGGGATAGTGGTTCACCATTTTCGGGCTTCATCAATAGAGGTGCGGTTGAAAGATACCGTTTCAAATCCTGCAGGGCTGCTTCATGCTTTTCCCCCCATTCGAATCTTTTGTTCTTCTTTAGGATATCATAGAAGTCTTTGCATTTTTCTGAGGATCTTGAGATAAATCTGTTTAGAGCTGCTACCCGGCCTGTTAATCTTTGTACATCCTTCATATTTGAGGGTGATTTTATGTCTAGGATAGCTTTGATCTGCTCTGGGCTTGCTTCTATCCCCCTTTTTGTCACCATATATCCAAGAAACTTCCCTGCCCCCACTCCGAAATGGCATTTAGCAGGATTTAGCTTCATGTTGTAGTGATTCAGGATATCAAATGCTCCCTTGATATCCTGGAGGTGATCCTCAGACTTTTTAGATTTCACCACCATATCATCGATATATACCTCCATGGTGTCCCCCAGTTTGTCTTTGAACATCATGTTCACCAATCTTCGGTATGTTGCACCTGCATTTTTTAAACCAAAAGGCATAGCTGTATAACAATAAATACATGTTGGTGTCATGAAGGCGGTATCCTCCTGGTCAGAAGGCTCCATTTGGATCTGTTGAAATCCTGAGGATGCGTCCATGAAGGTCAGCATTTCATGCCCAGCAGTGGCATCTACCATTGCATCAATATGGGGAAGAGGAAATGGGTCTTTAGGACAAGCTTTGTTCAAGTCTGTGTAGTCTACACAAACTCTCCATTTCCCATTCTTCTTCTGTACTACAACCACGTTTGCTAGCCACCTTGGGAACTTAACCTCTCTGATCATTCTGGACTTTAATAATCTTTCAACTTCCTCCTGGATAATCGCGTTCCGCTCAGGAGCAAACTTCCTTCTTTTTTGTTGCACAGGCTTGAATGATTTATCAATTCCAAGCTTGTGAGTGATAATATCTTTGGATATGCCTGTCATATCCTCATGCTTCCATGCAAACGTAGACATCCTGCATTTCAAAAAGTTAATTAATTGTTCTTCAATATCCTGAGGGATATTGGTCCCTACGAGCACCGAAATATCGGGGTTATCCTGGTCCAGGATAACTTTCTTCACATCCTGCTCCGGATCCTCCACGATATCCTGGGCCCGCGTCTTTAATTGCTATGCTGCACTAGTTTTGGCTGAGGATTTCATCGAGGATGAGTAGCATTCTTTCGCCTCCTGCTGATCGCTATCAACTTTCACAACTCCCCAAGGGGTAGGTATCTTGATGCATTGGTGATATGTTGATGGCACGGCCTTCATATCGTGAATCCACGGTCTTCCCAGTATAATGTTATAGCAGGATAGAGAGTCCATCACACAGAAACGTTGTATCGAGTTGACTCCTTCAACGTACACCGGCAACCTTATCTCTCCCACTGTGTTTCTGGCCTCTCCGCTGAACCCAACAAGCACGGTGGACTTCGAAGTGATATCCATTGGAGATACATTCATTCTTTTAAGTGTCTCTAGTTGGATTATGTTGACGGAGCTGCCATTATCAACCAATATCCTGCGTACAAAATGGTTAGCCACATATAACGTTTTACCAGAGCATCATGGTGAGGATCCTGGACAGTATCCCTGTCATCAGCATCAAATGTGATCACTTTGTCAGTTGTGAGTGTAGTCATCCTGACAGGTTTGTCTCCCCTTTCGGCTTTGGCTTCCTTTGCATGTCTCTTTGCTGCCGAATACGAAGTTCCACAAATGTCGGATCCCCCCGAAATGAAGTTGATTATCTTGGCATCCGCGGGAGGTGATGCTGCTCGTTCAGGATCCTTCTCAGTATCCTGAGCCTTATTCTTCTTCTTTCCTAAGAGATCTTTCAGATATCCCTTGCTTAGAAGATAGCTTATTTCTTTCCTTAAAGCAATGCAATCCTCAGTCATATGTCCGAAATCTTCATGGAAAGCACACCATTTCGACTTATCTTTCCAGTCAGCCTTTTGTTGATTCTTTCGAGGCCATCTAGCCTTGTCTCCTAGACCCTGCATAGCATACATCAATTCAGGAATATTAACAGAAAAGCAATATTCAGACAACTCAGGATACTCTTCAGGATCCTCATCTTCGACAGCATTCACTCTCTTGTTTTCATTTCTACCATATGGCTTAGGCCGATATGACTGAAATGAGGATTCTGACTTCCTATTAGTTGATTCATAAGTGTTGGATGAGTTCATCCTTTCTTGCATCTTCTTGTCATCTTCCAGACAGATATATCTCAAGGCCCTGTTACGAGCTTCATCGAGATTCCTGCAGGGATTCATTACAAGATCCTGATAAAACTGAGAATCCTTTTGTAATCCCATCTTAAAAGCTTGCACAGCTGTTGCAACATCAAGATGTGGGATATCCAAGGATTCTCGACTAAATTTGTTCACATAATCCCTCAAGGATTCCTGAGGCCCTTGAGTTATCCTGTAAAGATCACTGGTTAGTTTCTCAAAACTCCGACTACAAGAAAATTGACTGTTAAATAAATTAACCAAATGAGCAAATGAAGTAATTGAGTGAGGAGGAACGTTTAACAGCCATTTTAAGGCTGATCCTGTTAGAGTAGAACCAAATCCCTTGCACAAGCACGCTTCCTTGAGCTCCGGAGGGATAGGGTTAATCTCCATTCTTTCCCTATACTGGGCAATATGCTCCTCAGGATCCGTAGTCCCATCATAAAGCTTCATGTTGGGAGTTTGGAATCTCTTTGGGATCTCAGCATCACATATAGGATATGCAAAACGAGATATCTTGTGGCTATCTTGAGATACTTCCGGGATCGGCTGGACCACCCCAGGTACACTAGATATCATGTCTTTCAACTTCTGAAGTTCCCTGGTAAGTGCTGATGTTACACCTGTATCCTGCAAAGATCCACCACTGTTAGTAGCATGAGTATTATTATTATTCGACACGTTACCCGTTGGAGGATTTTGCCCATATCCTGAAGCATATCCTGAGCTCCTCATGGTTGACATCCTAATCGAGGAGGGTATTTCAGGAGTATGATTCTGAGGAAGATTGGGCACGATATTCCCCCTATTATCCTCGGTATACACAGCTGAGCTAAAGTTCAACGCTCTGGGGTGTAACGGAGTGACATTGTCCTCCGCAGATCTGCTCGAGCCAGCCTTCAGGAGTTGTATCTCCCTCAAAAGCATTTGGTTTGTTTCCTGTTGCTGCCTCATTTGTTCCTGCACACTTCCAAATAAGGTTAAAATTTCATCATTAGAAGCTAAAACGGGAGCAGATCCCTGGACACTCCGAGTTGGGATAACATCTTGAGATTGTGTAGAGGCTGGCATCCTTGGAGGAGGTGGTGGAAGCACCGAACCGGTAGTAGCAGAAGTCATAGCAGACACAGTAGAGGAACTCATGTTTGATCTTGAGGCCATTATGGACAATGTGGCAAAAAGTTTTGAAAATAGAAAACCGATTAGCGATTTGACAAAAAAATTTAGTAAAGAGAGCACCACTTGCCCCACGGTGGGCGCCAAATTGTTTTGGTCAAAAATTACCGAAGCAATTAAGTGATCAAATTAGTTTTGTGAGGTAGTGTGCTAGAAAGTGTGTTGGAAATATACTTGTTAAGTTATTTGGAAAAACAGTATTCAGGATACGGCTCAGGATATTGAGCTGTATCTATGATCAAACAATGAGCAAAAATAAAGTAAACGACACGAGATGTACGAGGAAAGCCCTTGATCAATCTAGATCGCCGGCATAAAACCTCGGGAGCTGACAATCGCAGCTGCCTTGTTCTTCAATTGCTTCAGAAATCAGGATACAGTGCGGGATGTGGTACGGATCGACTAAGTGTTACAATGAATATGAAATACAAGTGTGGTGTTTGCAATTAGCTAGAGAGTGTAAGTGTTCGAGAGTGTAAGTGTGAATTGTTGTGTTCTAAGCTGATCCGACCTCATCTATTTATAGTAAAGATAAAATAACTAACTACCCTAAACTCGCGGGATCCACCGAATATTCCTTCTTGCAACGTTGTAGACCTGGTCTTTCGGGCTCAACGTCTCTTTCTCAACAAATTCGTCCGAGTCTTGTGGAGAAGAAGTCCTCTTGACCGTTAGCAAGTCTCAACCCTTAACCTGCACGTGATTAATTCAATAAGCCTCGGGATATCGCCCGAGATGTTAGCAATATCCTCTTCCAGCATCCTGATCACAAATAAACAAACAAAGGCAGGATATTGGTCAGGATACATATGTTAAGAAAAGGACCCCTAACAATAGCCGGAGCCCAATTTTTTAGTTTGGTGGTAGTTTTTTGTGGTTGTGATGTTTAAAACAATTTAATGGTTGGTACTTGAACAATAGACTTTAGGATTAAGGATCATGTATGATCCTTTGGACAACAGGCAGGATTGCAATCGGTGGAGGGATCCTCTGTTTGGGGGATGAAGCCATTGTGATCCTGCCGCCTTTATATTCATGCACTATCTTTGAACTTATTATCGTGGACACCCTTTACCTACCCCAGCGGACGGGCCACGTTTTGCTGGTAGATGCTCGGGTAGGTAATTTTGACAACCTTTAAGGGTTAGTCTTTTGTTTATAAATAAAAACTTAACCTTTTGTCGCTTATCTCGTGTTGTTATCCTTTTCATTATGTTACTTTCCAACTGTTGTAATGTTCATTCTGTTTATGCTTATCAATCCTTGAAAAATTAAAAAAGATATCCAAAAAGCTTAGGATATGATCAAGGATCACCTATCCCATAACCGATAAGTCCTAAAAAGTGATATGGTTTAAGAATCACAAGTTCAGTTGTCAAGTACAAGGGTCATTCAAATAAATAATGAATTGAATTAGAAATAGTTAAGGATCATACCTGAGGATCCAAGTTAGGATCCTAACCTTAATAAGGATAACTATAAGATAAACATTAGAATAAAGTAAGGATCAAGGATCCCTAGTTGCCTATCTTCAAGAACCTGCAATAGAGCATCACTTGGGACTAAGCCAACATAAGATAAGAATTAGCAACTGGGGACAAGCCCAAGGATAACTGGGGACAAGCCCAAGGATCGTATGTAAACTGGAGTATGGCCCTAACTGGCGACTATCCAAGCTTAGTGGCATGAAAATGCCAAAACCTTAGCTAACGTGAAAACGTTAGAAACCTTAGCTAACGTGAAAACGTTAGAAACCTTAGGAACGGATGTATGGTACGTCTACCATTATACGTAGGATCCTAAGCATAGCCAGTACAATGGAATTATCAGCCCCTAAAACGAGTACTGGTCCCAATGCCTTGAACTATACCAGGATCATCGTGCGCTACAGGCGGAACTGGGGTCAAGCCCGAATAACTGGGGTTAAACCCAAAGGACGGATTGCTTCTACGGATAACCAACATTATGCTATGGATACCTGAACTTTCAAAACTTGAACTCACGTGAGAGATGGATAAAGGATACATGATCCTTATCCTTATATGAGAAAATAAAGAAATGAAATAATTCAAGTTTAGGATATTACCTAAGTAAGGATCACCGATACTTTGAGGATCCTTTAAGGATATCCCTATCGTGAGGATCATCTGTGCCACTAGGATCCTACTCACATGAAATATTTCTTCAACTGGACAGCATTCCAAGCTCTTGGTAGCAAATCACCTTCCTTGGTTAGCAATCTATATGCCCCCTTTCCTGCTTCAGCTTCAATCAAATAAGGGCCTTCCCATTTTGGAGCCAATTTTCCATCAGCAGGATTGGTGGTATTCTGAAATGCTTTCCTTAATACCATATCCCCAACTTGAAACCTCCTGATCCTGACATTTTTGTTGTAAGCACCAGCCATTCTTTGTTGATAACTGGCCATCCTTATCCTAGCCATATCCCTGATTTCTTCAATAGTATCCAGGTCTTGAGCCAAGTTCTCATTATTCTTCTCAGGATCACGGGTACTTGTTCTTGTAGTTGGAACCACCATTTCTGTTGGGATCACTGATTCTGCCCTAAATACCAAAGAGAATGGTGTTTGACCAGTAGCATTCTTGGGGGTTGTCCTATCAGCCCAAAGCACATAGGGTAGTTCTTCTGCCCATTTCCCTTTCTTGGATCCAAGCTTCTTCTTCAAATTGTTAATGATGATCTTGTTGGATGATTCTGCCTGACCATTAGCTTGTGGGTGGACTGGTGTTGATGTTATCATCTTAATCCCCCAGCTGTCACAAAAGTTAGTGGTTCTGCCCCCAATAAATTGGGAACCATTATCACATATAATCTCAGAAGGAATTCCAAATCTAGTTATAATATTTCTTTTAATGAAGGATATAACTTCCTTTTCTCTGACTTGGGCAAAAGCTTCAGCCTCTATCCACTTGGAGAAGTAATCAGTCATAGCTAACATAAATACTTTCCCACCAGTTGCCTTAGGCAGCTTACCAACTATATCCATACCCCATCTCATAAATGGCCAAGAGGAGGATATAGGATGTAACAATTCAGCTGGTTGATGAAGGATATTGCTGTGTCTCTGACAAGGATCACATCTTTTAGCATACTCCACAGCATCTCTCTTCATGGTTGGCCAGTAGTATCTTGTCCTCAAGATCCTTGAAAATAATGCCCTGCCCCCAGTGTGGTTCCCACAATCTCCTTCATGGAAGTCTTTTAAAACTTCTTGGATTTCCGGATCCTCAATGCATCTCAAGTATGGTCCTGCAAGAGATCGTCTATACAACATATTATTTAAAATTGTGAATTGAGATACCTTAGATTTGAAAGCCCTAGGGTTTTCTCTTGTAGGAATCTCTCCATGTTGTAAGTATCTCATAATTGGTGAGATCCATGATCCTGATCCTGAATGGGATTGAGTATCCTCACTAGGGATCATTGCAGAGTCACTTCCTATCTCCATAGCCACATGATCCTCAATAGCCGGGTTCAGGATATGGATAATAGGGATCTTGATATCCTCCGGGATCTTCAAAGATGATCCTAAATTAGCCAATGCATCAGCTTCTGTATTTTCTTCCCTTGGTACCTGTGACAAACTAAAGGAAACAAAAGAGAGTGCCAAACTTTTGACTATCTCTAAATATTTGGTTAGCTTTTCACCTTTAACAGCATCGGATCCATTAAAGTGGTTTGTAATTAACAAAGAATCTACATGTACCTCAAGATACCTGATCCCCATATGCTTAGCAATTTGCAAACCAGTAATTAAGGCTTCATATTCAGCCTCATTGTTAGTGGTTTGGAACTCACAAGCTATAGAGTGGGGTATTATGTCCCCCTGTGGCGATTTTAGTAGTATTCCAAGCCCTGTGCCTTTGACATTTGAGGATCCATCAGTGTAGAGTATCCAAGGATCCTTGGTCTCTTCTAGCTGCTGGACTTCTAATTCAGCTTCTTCTTGTAAATCACTACTGAAATCTGCCACAAAGTCAGCTAGTGCTTGGGATTTGATGGCTGTCCTAGGCTCATATCTTATATCATATGCACTTAGCTTCACTGCCCACTTAGCCATCCTTCCTGACATTTCTGGTTTCCTGAGAACATTCTTAATTGGAAAATTAGTTTTAACTATGATAACATGAGTTTCAAAATAATGTCTTAACTTAGTAGATGCCATAATTAATGCAAGAATAAGTTTTTCAAGGTGTGAATACCTGGATTCGGCATCAAGTAAACTTTTACTTACATAATAGACAGGATGTTGTGTACCTTCATGATCCTTAACAAGGACCGCACTTACTGCTTTTGAGGATACTGCAAGATACAAGGATAGCACATCGCCTTTTTCTGGCTTCATCAAGGCTGGGGCTGAGGATAGGTAATCTTTGAGGGCTCTTAAAGCATTTTCATGCTTCTCAGTCCACTCAAATTTCTTGTTCTTCCTTAGGATATCATAGAATTCTTTGCATTTCTCTGAGGATTTGGATATAAATCTGTTCAAAGCTGCTATCCTGCCTGTTAGCCTTTGAACATCCTTAGCATTGGCCGGGGATTTGATGTTCACTATTGCTTTGATCTGTTCCGGGCTAGCTTCAATGCCTCTCTTTGTCACCATATATCCTAAGAATTTACCTGCTTTAACACCAAAGTGACATTTTGAAGGATTAAGTTTCATGTTATATTTGTCAAGGATATCGAATGCTTCCTCCAAGTCTCTTAGGTGATCCTCAGCTTTTAAGGATTTTACCACCATATCATCTATATAAACCTCCATAGTTTGTCCAATCTGATCCTTGAACATCATATTCACCAGCCTCTGATATGTTGCACCTGCATTTCTTAATCCGAACGGCATAGCAATATAGCAGTATATACCAGTTGGAGTCATGAAGGCTGTATCCTCTTGGTCGGATGGTTCCATTTGGATTTGTTGAAATCCAGATGAAGCATCCATAAAAGTTAACAGTTCATGACCCGCGGTTGCATCCACCATGGAGTCAATGTGGGGTAAAGGGAAAGGATCCTTGGGACATGCCTTATTTAGATCGGTAAAATCGACACATACCCTCCACTTTCCGTTTTTCTTTTGAACAACAACCACATTGGCCAACCATCTTGGATACTTGACCTCTCTAATCATACCTGCCCGGCGTAATTTCTCTACCTCTTCCTGGATAATGGCATTCCTTTCCGGTGCAAACTTCCTTCTCCTTTGATGGATTGGTTTGAAGGATCTGTCAATGCCGAGTTTGTGACTGATAACATCTCTGGATATACCAGTCATATCTTCGTGTTTCCGTACAAAGGTAGTCTTTCTCCTTTTGAGGAAGGATACGAGGTCTTCTTTCATTTCGCTAAGGATCCCTGATCCGATATAGATTTTGGATTCAGGATCATCAGGATCCATGAGGATTTCTACCACATCCTGCTCTCTTGCCTCCAAGACATCCCTTGGAGGATACTTTGATTGCTATTGCTCCCTTGACTTCGAGGCTGGTTTCATCGATGAAGTGTAGCAATTCTTAGCCTCCTGCTGATCACTATCAATCTTCACTATTCCCCAAGGACTAGGGAGCTTCACACATTGATGGTAAGTGGATGGGACTGCTTTCATATCGTGTATCCAGGGCCTGCCAAGGATAACATTACAACAAGATAAACAGTCAATAACACAAAATTTTTTATAAGAGTGTAGGCCTTCAATGTATATTGGGAGTTTAATGTCCCCCAGGGTATTCTTAGTTTCTCCACTAAATCCCACGAGCACAGAGGATCTTGGTATGATCTCTGATTCAGGAATACCCATCTTCTTTAGGACATCAAGCTGGATAATATTCACTGAACTTCCTCCGTCTATAAGGATCCTGCGGACAAAATGGTTAGATATGAAAAGAGTAATAACTAAACCATCGTGGTGAGGATCCTGGATATCAACACGATCCTCTTCATCAAAGGTTATGACTTTCCCTTCCGAGACACTTGATGTTCGAACAGGTCTTTCTCCGTTATCCATTTTAGTTTCCTTTGCATGCCTTTTAGCTGCTGAGAAGGATGTGCCGCAAATGTCTGATCCACCAGAAATGAAGTTTATCACCTGTGCATCTGCTGGAGGGGCTGGAGCCTTTTCAGGGATCCTTTCAGGATCCTGAGTCCTTGACTTTTTTCTTCCCAACAATTCTTTTAGATGCCCCTTGCTCAACAAGTATCCAATTTCCTTTCTTAGTGCAATGCACTCTTCTGTGAGGTGCCCAAAATCTTCATGGTATGCACACCACTTTGATTTATCCTTAGTTGCAGCTGGCCTATCATTTTTTCTGGGCCATCTAGCTTTATCACCTAGACTCTGCGTCGCAAGGATTAGTTCATTATTATCAACACTAAAACAATATTCAGAAATTGGAGGATAATCCTCATCATCCTCCTCTTGATCAATAGAATGCACGTTCTGGTTATCAGATCTATTGTAGGATCTGAACTTGTTGTTCCTGAATGAGGATCCTTGCTTATCCTGCTTTGAGGATCCTGCTAACCTCTCCTGGATCCTCTTGTCGTCCTCTAGCCGGATGTACCTAAGGGCCCGGGTTCTTACCTCATCTAGGTTCCTGCATGGTGTCATAACAAGATCATCATAAAATAACGAATCCCTAAGCAATCCCATTTTAAAGGCCTCAACAGCCGTGGCTATATCTAAGTTTGGAATGTCTAAGGATTCTTTACTGAATTTGGTAATGTAATCCCTTAATGATTCATTATGACCCTGGGTTATCCTATATAAATCACTAGTTAATCGTTCAAATTTCCTACTACAAGAAAACTGATTATTAAATAGATTAACTAGATTAGCAAATGAGGTAATAGAATAGGGAGGAAGACTTAGCAGCCATTTGAGAGCTGATCCAGTAAGAGTGGATCCGAATCCTTTGCACATGCATGCTTCCTTTAACCTTTCTGGGATTGGATTGATCTCCATCCTCTCCCTGTATTGTGCTATGTGTTCCTCAGGATCTGTCGAACCATCATACAGCTTCATTGTAGGCACATGGAACCTCTTAGGTATTTCAGCATCACAGATTGGTGGTGCAAAACGAGATATCTTGTGGCTTCCATCTGCAATCTCTGGGATAGGTTTGACCACTCCCAGAACACTTGATATCATATCCTTTAGCTTTTGCAGTTCTCTGGCCATGGCATGATTGATACCTGGATCCTGCATGAGACCATGGTTAGTAGTATGAGAATTATTAAAAGTGTTACCTCCCATTGGATTCAAGTTAGGAAGAATGGATGTTAGTCCATATTGTTGAGACTCTGGAAGGATCGAGGGACCAGTAGAGGCATTGGTCTGCATTGGAATAAAATCTCCCTGATGGACATCTGAACTTCCTGTCTGCAGACTCCTTAAGGATCCTGGCATCTGGAAGGATCCCTGAAACTGGGACAATCCTGGAACGAAGGAGGATCCTTGAACCTGGGATGATCCTGGAACGGAGGAGGATCCTTGAACCTGGGATGATCCTGGAACTAAGGAGGATCCTTGAACCTGGGATGATCCTGGAACGAAGGAGGATCCTTGAACCTGGGATGATCCTGGAACGAAGGAGGATCCTTGAACCTGGGATGATCCTGGAACGAAGGAGGATCCTTGAACCTGGGATGATCCTGGAACGAAGGAGGATCCTTGAACCTGCTGCATTCCTGAATATCCTCCTGAACTCGTGAGGGATCCCATATGCTGAGGATAGGATCCCGCTGGCTGGAAATATAAACCTGATGCCTGGGTCATTGTTGTTGTTCCGTAGTGCACTCCTTTTGGTCCACCCACATATTGGATGTCTGGGACCACTGATGGCTGAGAAGTAATCACCGGAGTATCAAAATTCAAAGATCTGGGCATCAGTGGGGAACGATCCTCTGCCGTTTTCTTCTGTTTCTTGATTTCGTCAATCTCCCGGAGGATCCTTTCGTTGGTCTTATCCTGCTCTTGTGCATGATTCCTCATCTGCAAAATCAAGGCAAAGAGATCATTAGTAGTAGGATTAGTTGAAACAGAAGAAGTAGGTGGTTTTGAGAAAATGGGAGTTGGTTTCTTCGCGGCATTCTCAGTATTCTTCTGGGATCCAGAAGGTGGTGGAGGCAAAGGAGGGACGCCTTGTGAAGAAGTGAATGAGGGCATCAAGTTTGAAGCACTCTTCACTGAGGAAGCCATTTTCTTGGTTGTAGTGAAGCGGAATGAGCACAGAAATGCGTATTCTTCTAAGGACAAAGCACCAATTTCCCCACGGTGGGCGCCAAACTGTTTTGGTCAAAAAATCAGATGAGGATATTGCAACCAAACTCTAGATTACGGGGTATGATGCTTAAAATGTGTAACAATGATGAGGATCACTTTAGTGTAAAATTGCATAAACAACACAAGGGTTTATACGGGGAAAAAGCCCTTGATCAAGAGTTGATCTCCGGCACAAAAAACCCCGGGTGATGGAAACTACCGATCACCAAGCTAAAATAAATGAATGAATGTTTACAACTTCGGATAGTAACGAGCTAGGTACAAGGATCACTACGGTGGAATGTGTAAAAAGTGAATGAAATTGCTAAGTGTTTGAACGAGAGCTTGTATGAGCGTTTGTACGAGTGTGTGTAACTGAGAAAAATAACTAAGTGTTTTCTACTAGCTCGTTACTCCCTTTTTTAAAATAGAAATAACCACCTAAACTAACTATCCGACTTTCGTGCCAAGCCTCCACGTTCTCCATAACGTCTATTTTTGGTCAAGCACGTGCAGAATAGTTTAGGAATATTCTCCAGGAATGTCGCCAAGACTTGGTCAAGCTTGTTATACCTGCGAGATAGTACAAAACATGAGTAAACAATCGTCAGTACGAGGATCCTTAAAGTGATCCATGATCCTGATCCTAAAGCCCTTCTGAGGATCATCACCTGTCACAGAAGTAAGGATCACTAATTAGGATAACGAATAAGGATCACTAATTATTAGAAAATCCTCCCCTAACACTAACTTGAACAAATGCTTCGGCTTCAACCCACTTAGAGAAATAATCCGTCATTGCTAGCATGAAGACTTTTCCTCCCGGAGCTTTCGGTAGCTTTCCCACTATATCCATACCCCACTTCATAAATGGCCAAGGGGAAACAATAGGATACAATGGTTCAGCAGGTTGATGAAGTATGTTACTATGTCTTTGACATGAGTCACATCTTCGAGCATATTCTGCGGCATCTTTTCTCATTGTTGGCCAATAATATCCTGTTCTTAATACTTTTGAGAATAACGACATGCCCCCAGCATGGTTACCACAATCCCCTTCATGTATATCCTGAAGTACTTCCTTGGCTTCAGGATCCTCCAAGCACCTCAAATACGGTCCTACAAGAGATTTTTTGTATAAAATATTATCTATAATAGCGAATCGTGATACCTTCATCCTAAATGCCTTAGGATTTTCATTTCCAGGGATGTGTCCTTCTTTGAGATATTTCATGATTGGAGCCGTCCAGGATTTAGGATCCTCTTCGAGATGTTCTACTCCAGGATCCTGAATACCAGCTACCTCTTTATCCTGAGGATTCGTTGCAGGATATAGGACATGTAGTATTGGTATTTGCGTCCCTTCAGGTATCCTGATCGATGATCCCAGATTTGCTAAGGCATCTGCTTCAGCATTATCTTCCCTTGGTACCTGTTCAAGTATAAAAACATCGAAATATCCTGCTAATTTTTTGAGAATATCGAGATATTCGATTAATTTCTCTCCCTTAACTGCATAGGATCCATTAAAATGGTTAGTAATTAACAAAGAGTCCACATATACTTGCAAATTTTTGATACTCATGCTCTTAGCCAACTCTAATCCTGCAATTAAAGCCTCATACTCTGCTTCATTATTAGTAGCAGGAAATTCACATCTAATAGCCTGGGGTAATATGTCCCCCTGTGGCGATTTTAGTAGTATTCCCAATCCTACTCCTCTTACATTAGATGCACCGTCAGTATATAATGTCCAGTATCCTAAGGATTCTCCTAACTGTTGAACTTCTAGGTCTACCTCGTCCTGAATGTCACTACTGAAATCAGCCACAAAGTCAGCTAAAGCCTGAGACTTTATGGCATTTCTAGGTTCATATACTAAATCATAAGCACTTAACTTTACTGACCACTTGGCCATTCTGCCTGACATCTCTGGTTTCCTAAGCACATTTTTGATAGGATAATTTGTTTTAACAGGTATCCTATGTGTCTCGAAATAATGCCTAAGTTTCATTGATGCCATAATTAATGCTAGTATCAATTTTTCTAAATGAGAATACCTAGTTTCAGCATCTAACAAACTTTTACTAACATAATAAACAGGATATTGCTGACCTTCATGGTCTTTTACAAGAACGGCACTTACAGCATTCCCTGATACAGCGAGGTATAGGGATAGTGGTTCACCATTTTCAGGCTTCATCAATAGAGGTGCAGTTGAGAGATACCGCTTCAAATCCTGCAAGGCTGCTTCATGCTTTGCTCCCCATTCAAATTTCTTATTCTTCTTGAGGATATCATAGAATTCCTTGCATTTTTCCGAGGATCTTGAAATAAATCTATTCAAAGCTGCTACTCGGCCTGTTAACCGTTGTACGTCCTTCATATTCGAGGGTGATTTTATATCCAGGATAGCTCTAATCTGCTCCGGGCTTGCCTCTATCCCCCTTTTCGTCACCATATATCCAAGGAACTTTCCTGCCCCCACTCTGAAATGGCACTTAGCAGGATTCAGCTTCATGTTATACTGATCCAGGATATCAAATGCTCCCTTGATATCCTGGAGGTGATCCTCAGCCTTTTTAGATTTCACCACCATATCGTCAATATATACCTCCATGGTGTCCCCCAGCTTATCTTTGAACATCATGTTTACTAATCTCTGGTATGTTGCACCTGCATTTTTCAAACCGAAAGGCATAGCAGTATAGCAATATATACCTGTTGGTGTCATGAAAGCAGTATCCTCCTGATCCGAAGGCTCCATTTGAATCTGCTGAAATCCTGAGGATGCGTCCATGAACGTTAACATTTCATGTCCAGCAGTAGCATCCACCATTGCATCGATATGAGGGAGAGGAAATGGGTCTTTAGGACAAGCCTTGTTCAAGTCCATGTAGTCTACACAGACTCTCCATTTCCCGTTTTTCTTCTGTACCACAACTACGTTTCCTAGCCATCTTGGAAACTTGACTTCTCTGATCATCCTGGACTTCGACAATCTTTCAACTTCCTCTTGGATAATCGCATTCCGCTCAGGAGCAAATTTTCTTCTTTTTTGCTGAACAGGCTTGAATGACCTGTCAATTCCAAGCTTGTGAGTAATAATGTCTTTGGATATACCTGTCATATCCTCATGCTTCCATGCAAACGTTGACATCCTGCATTTCAAAAAGTTAGTTAACTGCTCTTCAATATCCTGAGGGATATTGGTTCCTACGAGCACCGAGATATCAGGATTATCCTGATCCAGGATAATTTTCTTCACATCCTCCACGATATCCTGGGCCCGCATCTTTAATTGCTATGCTGTACTAGGCTTAGTTGAGGATTTCATTGAGGATGAGTAGCATTCTTTCGCTTCCTGCTGATCGCTTTCAAACTTGACAACTCCCCAAGGGGTAGGGATCTTGATGCATTGGTGATATGTTGATGGAACAGCCTTCATATCGTGAATCCATGGTCTTCCCAGTATGATGTTATAGCAGGATAAGGAGTCCATCACGCAGAAGCGTTGTATGGAGTTGACCCCTTCAACATATACTGGTAACTTTATCTCCCCTACGGTATTCCTAGCTTCTCCACTGAAACCAACGAGCACAGTGGACTTCGAAGTAATGTCCATCGGAGATACATTCATCCTCTTCAATGTTTCCAGCTGAATTATATTGACAGAACTACCATTGTCTACCAGTATCCTGCGTACAAAATGGTTAGCAACATAAAACGTTATTACCAAAGCATCATGGTGAGGATCCTGAACAGTATCCCTGTCATCACTATCGAAAGTGATCACTTTATCGGTTATGAGGGTAGTCATCCTGACTGGTTTGTCTCCCCTCTCACCCTTAGCTTCCTTTGCATGTCTTTTAGCCGCCGAATACGAAGTTCCACAAATATCGGATCCTCCTGAAATAAAGTTAATTATCTTGGCATCCGCCGGAGGTGATGCTGCTCGTTCAGGATCCTTCGCAGGATCCTGGCCCTTATTCTTCTTTTTTCCCAGCAACTCCTTCAGATACCCTTTGCTTAATAGGTAACTTATTTCTTTCCTTAAAGCAATACAATCTTCGGTCATATGTCCGAAGTCTTCATGGAAGGCACACCATTTGGATTTATCCTTCCAATCAGCTTTCTGCT
>JARYGA010038892.1:0-40738 GCA_030545235.1 Helianthus tuberosus
TCCGTTCATGATCTTCCCAACGAAGCAACGTAAGTGAGAAAAGTGTCGCGAAAGTGCGTAAGCGTGGGATAACAGGAGAGAGTAAGCACACAAGGTTCAAATAGCAGTTATCACGTTAACTAGTGCACAGTGTGAACTATCTAACCGACAATATAAACATAAATCATACCACCTATTGTGTCGAGTCTTGCACGTGGAGCGAAGCGTCGTTGTGGATCGTTGAGCACTGTATAGGTTATAGTCTGGTTTGTCAAAAAGCTTTTCCCTTTTTAAAACCAAGTTCACTATAACCAATGGCTCTGATACCAATCTGTCACACCCCCAGAATCCACCATGCGGAGTATCACCGCTTGGAGGCGTGACATGACCAGGATCGAGCCACCAATCATATTGAACAACATAATTAAGTAAATAAAACCAACCACAATACAATTAGTGACCAAAGGAGAGTAACCAATTTTAAGTTAACAGTGGAAGCTTAAAACGCAAGTCCAAAACATAAGTTCATAGTTCTTAAGTTTAAAGTCCAAAATGTAGGTTTAATAAGTTCATGAGAATTAAATGTTTAGTACAGGACATAACAACCCATATTCCACAACGACCTCCTCCCTGTGCAAGCTCCATAAACTTCTAGCAACCTGTAAGGCATGTAACAACGAGTCAACAACAAAGTTGAGTGAGTTCACGGTTGGTTGTTTAGTTTTATGTTGATTCCGAAAACATGGTTTGTCTTTCGTTGGCTTAATTGCCGTGGGGGTTACCCCGTAGTTGAAAGTATGATTAACCAGTTCCTTCTTTATTACCCAAACCATATCCGTAATTAGTGGGGGCTTCCCCATGTGAACCACTAGACCGTACCATATCGACAACTGACGAACAATAGTTGTGCCCTACGTCAATGTCTATCATCATTGACAGTTTTCCATAGTCCATTAGTACACGCCCGTCCGAACGGCACGGTGTGAGGTTTGTTAAACCTAATAGCGCTATTAACTAATGACCCACTCGCCATTGGCCTCGGCGATTAAGTCGATATAAAATGAGGGACTTAATGATAGAGTTTTGTCTAGTAAGTTTTAAGGTTGTTGTCCTACCCAAGGAGGACGAACGTACGTATTCTACCCAAGGAGAATACGCAGGATTAATATTGGCATCCTACCCATGGAGGATGGCGGTACATATCCTACCCAAGGAGGATATGTAGGTCCCGTTTTAATTCTTTAACCCATTCCCAACCACCGGGAATCCCATGCCTTAGAAAGTGTGTGAACTCACCTTGGTTTGCTCGGTTAGATTAGTTACTCTAATAATCAGAAATCAAGCATGTCCTAATAAGGTACGGATAACAATCAGTTTCTCATGCATAACACGTATCCTACGTACGGTTTGTTTACTCATTACTTCTATCACATACCACACAATTCAAATGTCAAGTTATATTGTTAAGTTACATTATTTTACCCTAAAATAATATAACTATCACACAAAATAAACAAGTATCCACACAAGTGTCCTAATATAAAATATATATTTATCCATTTTACTTATGAAAATCAACCTCCGATACTTTGTATTTTGTTACAAAAATTATGGCGAAGTTTATATTTGAAACCCAAGTTATAAATATACTTGTAACGCTTGTTTAGAAAAATATTTTCTAAGTGTTGGAATTTTTAGAAAATTTCGCCAGAGTTTCCTTTGTAAATGGAGGTGTCCATGCTAATAAGCATATCATTTTCTTTTCCAAACATTATTCAAACAATCAACGGCAATTTACTAAACAACATTTCACTCGTCAAGTGCAAAAACAATACACTTTACATATCAACATGAACTTGGTTTTTCATAAAAACGCGTAGTAACTTTGTAGGGTGTTTAGTGGGTTTAGTTACCCTCCAAAGTGTGTTTAGTTTATTTAAAATCTCATTCTCGGGATTTTTGGATGTTCACAACTTGTGAACATATTTTACAAAAATATTTATTTACCACATTTTCACGTCTTACAAGTATACATATACTTATTCCTTCCAAAAATAGTGTAGAAATCATGACTTTTCAAAAACCCGTCTTTTAACTTGGTTTGTCTAGAAAAAGCATTTGTAGACCTCGGGTCCATATGACCATCTACTCACTTAGTTCATTTATTTTTCAAGAACTCACTATGTTACCAAGTTTATGTTGAAACATGGAGGTGATTCTTTTATGTAGATCACTAATCACCTCCAAACTTGTTAACTTAAGCTTTTAATCTTACTTTAACAAGTTCAACCATGATGTTTAACATCATGTCTCTAGTAATCATCAAACACGCAACAAGAAATCCTCAATAATACAAGACAACATCATTCATATCGTTACTTCTTCATTTTAACAATATTTCATCATTAAGTTAGCTTTAAGTTCAAGACTTTTGCATATGATCTTTTAGTGTTCTTAAGTTTTCATCATAATCTAACTATTAACCACCAAAACATGAAGTATCTAAGGATTAACAAGAAGCTTACTACTAGCTTAAAGCTAGGGAAGAACAAGATGAAAATGTTGAGGATAATAGAAAACGAGAGAGGTCCTTGATGATCCGTGAGTTCCACACTTCGTTATTCACCTTAATACACCTTGTAGTGAGCTTGGAATTGATGAAGGGAAAATCAAAAATGGTGAGTGGTGTAAGGGGGTGCTCGGCCGAAGCTATGGAGGAAGAGAGAGAGAGAGAGAGTTGTTTTGTGTTGAAGAAGATGACTAAGTGCTCTAGGTCTTATATCCTCCAAAACTCTATTAACCAATGGATTTTGTGTCACCAAAATTACAAACAAATCAAATACAATTCCAAGGAAAGATTATAGAGGATTATGGAAAGATTTGTTAAATCTTTGGTGTGGGGTCCCATGGGGACGGTTACACAAGGGGGGGGGGGGTAAGTTGTAATTTGTTGTGGGTAAATGGTAATTAGTAGGGTGTTAGATGTAAAATCTAATGTTTAGTGTGTACCCCGTATTATGTAGTGTGTTTAAGTGTTCGGGAACCAAGACTAGCTCAGACAAAGTGAAACAATGCTTCTTACCATATTTTGGTGTTCCGGGTAATGTCCGGTTGTTCGGTTGGATACCGTTCCGTTAAAGTGCTAAGTTATTCCATATAGTGTCCTATATATATATCTTTTTGTAATATTTTTAATTCCCAACACTCAGGAAAACATACAGGACCATTTAGTCAATTTTCTGCACACGACTAGTATGTTTAAAAGCACATGTAAGTATGACACAGTAATCAGAAAGCAGTTAAGTAATTCAACACAGTCATCAAGCACTTTAATTATCATTAATCAATCGTACGGATACATGTGATTTTGAGGGTTGTCACACCTTGACAGTGGTTATCTAGCAACTGATAGACTCCAAAGCACTGATCAGCACAACATCTGTTAGCCAAAGACCTGATCTGTTTAAAGACTGAAGCTCTATCTACTGATGCTTCCTAAGTACTGTTGAAGACCAAAGCTCTGCTCCTTCAAAGAACTGATGACTCAATAAAGAAAGCACTGATGCTCATCATCAATGCTTTGGCTACAACAGTGGAATGAAGAATCAGTAGTTTAATGTAATCAGTGTCTATGTAATCAGTGGTTGTACATAACAGTGTTTAGAGTTTGTTAGGAGGTCAGATGTCACTTTCATGGTGACGTCAGCAAAGATGCTCAGTGGTTTGGGCTGCACTATAAATAGAACAGTAATCTGTATTGTTCCATTAGCTCTTTCTTCACAAGTCATTCTGTACGAACAAATCACTGAGCTCAGGCTGAGGGGGAGTCTTGTGCATGCATGCAAATTGTTTTGATTATTGTAATTTGATACAATCATTCGATTCAATGAAAACATGTTTGCTTAAACTTTTCTTCCGTGATTGTGTTTACAAAGTTTGATTGTTATTTTCGCTGCAATTACTACATATATGTTCTTTCATTTTACATCAATTAATTCAAACAAACACAATCTAAAGAAACTCATATCCTAACAATTGGTATCAGAGCTTTGGACAGTCAAATTTGATCTAACAATCATTTTGACGTAAAAGTTCAGCTTGAATTCATTGATACTTTTAGTTGTTCGTATTTAGTTGAAAAACAGAGTAAGGTATAATCACGTATAAAAGTTGATTATTCAAGACCTGTAAAACAACCAGAATGGCATCACAATCACACGACACTCACAACACTGGCACACTCTTCAAACCACCTATGTTGGTCAGATCCGAGTACAACATCTAGCAGCGTAGGTTGGGTCATGTTTTTACTCAACAAAACACCGGATGTTGGAAGTCGTTCATATTTGGTCCGCATGTTCCAATGGTCCCTAGTGCTGAGGATCCCAAAAGCTTTGTGCCTAAAAGCCTAGAAAATTATTCTGAACAAGATTATCAAAAAAATTGAACTAGATGCAAAGGCTTTTAGCATAGTAGCTTTAGCTCTTCCCAATGATATTTATGCCGGACTGTTACACTGTAACAGTGCCAAATTGCTGTGGAATGCACTTAAGGAACAATTCGATGGTACAGAGGAAGTAATTAAAAATAACAGGGAGGTTTTGAATCAACAGCATGAAACCTTTTGCCATGTTAAAGGAGAGTCACTAACTCAACAATTTGAACGTTTTAGTTGTCTAATTAGTGAACTGAAACTTGTTAATGTTGAACTAGCTAAATCAACTCTAAATAGTAGGTTTCTTATGTCACTACCTGAAAAATGGGACACAGTTGCTTTTGTAACCAAAAATTCCATTGGATTCAAAGAACTGACACTGACCCAACTTCATGGTCGACTCCTCACTTATGAGAGAGAGTTGAATCAGAAAAAGAAGTTACAGGAGTCTGGAAAGGTTGCTGATGATTATTCTTTCGGTAACACAACACTTCTGGGTTAGGAAGAATCTGGTGGTAGTAAGGATCAGGGTTATGATCATTACATTGACATAACAGCTGGTGAAGCTTTTAACAACTCTGATTCTTACTCATCCAACTATGCTTTTACAGGTAATGGAGAAAACCAGATTTTTGATAATCTGTCCTTTGAACTCAATGATCTCCAGAATTTTAATCCAACTGATCTGGAGGAAATGGATATTTTGCCCCAACTTGCACTATTGAGTGTTAGAACCAGTAAGTTTTATAAGAGAACAGGGAGGCAATTTCCAGGGTTACATGAGAACTTGAAAGTAGGGTTGGATAAATCAAAGATAAAATGTTACAAGTGTAATAGGTTAGGTCATTTTGCTAGAGAGTGTAGGAGTCAAAACAATGGACCAATCATCACACATTCTAGCCCTAGACCTCAAAATAACCAAAACACTGTGCATTATTCCCAATATGCCCATGCTGCTCATGTAAACACTGCTTATTATGCACATCATGTAACACCTGTTCCTGTGCACTATGTCCAAACCCCTGTCCCACAGATACAGTATGTCCAGGCCCCAGCTCCTCAGGTTCAGGTGCAACAAGCTGCACCACAACAAGCTATTCAAACACCTGCTCAAACAGAGCAGCAAAGCTTCTTTACTCAAGGCTTTGTTGATTGGAGTAGCTTGCCTGAAGATTTAGCTGATGAAAATTTTGCTCTATATTCTAAGAATGATGTTTCTAGTGATGAATTATGTTTTGCAGCATTAGAGTCTATTCCAGAAGGGCTGGAAACTGAAGAAGGGGAATCCAGTGCTGAAACAGTGGATGAAATTGCTGAAGCAGTGATTACTGTTGTTGTTGGTGAACAACTGCTGGAAGAAAAACCTGAGCCACTACTGGAACCACTGTCTGACCCATGGTCTGTTGAAGAAGAGGAGAAGAAGTCCAAAGATTGTGAAAATGTTTGTGACTGTGCCATGATGGCTGCAACTAAGGTATCATCTCAAGTTTTGAAAAACTTATGTTCAGACAAATGCATCATAGCATTTGCTAATATTAAAGAGGTGAATGAAAACCTTAGAGACAAGATCTTAAAGGATGAAATTCAATTTGGAAAGTCTGTTAAAGAACTAAAAATCAAATTGACAGAAAACGATAATGAAATTTGCAGCCTCAAGCATGAGCATAGCATAACCAAGGACCAACTCCAAGCCATGATAGAAAAATATCAAACCTGTAAAAAGGAGTTGGAATCCACCCAAATCACATGTGAAAAATGGGTGGAGTCCTGCAAAGGTTATGAAACTATGCTTGAAAAACATATCAAAATCAATGTAAAATTTGGCATAGGGTTCAAGAAAAATGACCAAGTTGAAAACACTGCTGCAAATGAGTCTGTTCGAAACACTGTTGAGATAATACCAACAAACAAGGATGGTCAAGAAATAAAAATAACTGATAAAAATGGTAACAAAATCACTCTTTAAAAACCAGAGGGGTCCTCAACCTTTGAGGAGATTGAGAAATACCAATTTAAACCCACTTGGTCAGATGAGTGTGACATCCTTGAGAATTTCAAACCTATGGATTTTTCCACAGTGGATGGTGTGAAAGCACCAAAGGCCAAGGTAATTCCTCTTAAGGACATCCCAAAAGTGGTTCAAAACTCTGTTGTAAAGGAGTCTGAAAAGAAGAAAAGGAGAGAAAAAGTTAAAAATTTGTTTTGTGAAAAGAAAAATCATTTAACAAAAGAGTGTTTTCACTTAAAAGCTTATGACATCAACAAAACAAACATCATTGAGCCTTCAAAAAGCTACACCATCTGTGGAAAATCAAACCATCTCACTCAGGAGTGTGTGTACCTCCAAACCTTTGAGGTTAAAAGGAAAGAATACACTGCAAAAACACCCATGAGTTCATCAAATCAACCAATCAAGAAACAACCATTTGTGTCTGTCCAAACAGCTGTTCCAAAACAGCTGAACAAAAGCACTGTCCCAAGAGATATGCAAGTGACAGATGCACCACTTGCCAACCAATTCCAAAGAGGAAAAGGTCAACCTCCATACCAAAGGGTCCCACATGTTTATGAGGTTTACAAAAAACCTTCTAAACTAAAAGTGAACATGCATCCCTTTGGATATCAACATCTGATTGGAAATGGCACACAACGGTGGTTACAGAGAAATGCTACAAAAGTTGTTCAAACCCCTGAGCTAACCACTATCCATGTTCCTGGACTTGACTCTGACACTGTTGTGACCCCATCCAAAGCCTTATTGGCTTTGGAGACCCTCCTGAACTAATTATTTACTTTGATGTGCAGGGAGCTTTTGCATGCTTAGATAGTCTTTGGTATGTAGATAGTGGAGGCTCCAGGCACATGACTGGATTTAGAGCCCTACTCAAAGAATTCAAAACTCATGGAGGGGGGTGATATATCTTTTGGTAATAATAGTAAGGGAAAAGTGTTGGGGTCCGGAACAGTTCAGTCTGGAAAAGTCAAGTTTGAAAATGTCAATGTCATTGACAATCTAAAATTCAACCTCCTTAGTGTCTCACAAATGAGTGACAAAGGTTATGGATCATTCTTTAGTAAGGAGAGTGGCAAGATTGTTGGACCAGAAATGGTAAAAAAGATTGAAGAAATTATAAAAACTGGAAAAACTCAACTTGTTGCTCAAAGAAGTGGCAATGTTTATGTAGTTGATTTGTCAAAAGAGAGCCCTATGACTGATGCCTGTCTGTGTCACACCCTGACTTTTGCGGAAGCGTATGATGTGTGACTTGTTCAATACCATTGCATTCAATCATAATAAACAACTATATGATCAAAACGATGTTCATCCATTCATTAAGTTTAAAGTATTACAAACACCAGTTATTTAAGTTTCAAACAGCACAACCTTCAACTAAGTTACAAATCAACAAAGGTGGATGACATCTAAACTTGGAATTTACTTCTAGAAACTACACCAGCGCCCAAGATCCAACTTGTTACCTGAAATACATGTAATTTTGGAAAACATCAACAAAAGTTGAGCGGGTTCATGCGTTTTGTATGAGTACTGATAAACTTGTAAACTTTAGAGAGACTCCTTTGAAAAACAGGTATGAAAAGCATTTATGAACAGATCAAATTAATGTTTTGCAAGGACGTTAAAGCATGTGAAGACGTAGAGAGCACTCAAAATGAGTAGGCTTATACCCTCGTCGATTTCCTCGACTGTGTCGAATTTTCCCCATCGACTTAGTCAATTTACCTTGACAGTGTCAATTTTACCCTTGACCGTTGTCGATTTACCTCGACTGGGACACCAAAGCACTCAGAGTGGTCACACAAGGACCATGAGTGGGGCTCGTCCATACCCGTTAGATCTAACCTTCGTCCCTAATTAAGAGTTAATGGCATTTCAAATTTAATCTATGCTCACATGATCTAATAGTTCATTTCATAGTCAATTCATACTGTTTAAACATTCGTAACATGTATTCCACCCCCGAGAGTTATAAGACCAAAAACAGTTAAGAGAAAAGGGGGACATGAACTCACGGTTTTGCGTTCTTCAATCCGACGTAACTCAAGCTGCTATTAGTGTGCACGACTACCTACAACGTACTACGGTCAATTAGACGAGCGGGTCGTGCCTTGACTTTGTATTAGTTAGTGTCTTTGAGTTACGTTTCTTTGTCCTTAGTATTATTCCAAGTTATATAATTATTTGTTAAAATAATAAATATTTTAACATGAATTATATTTATGAACTTTGGAATATTAGTTAAAATAATACATTTTAACTTGTCAAGTTTATGTATTTGTACTGGTATAACTCCCTAAGGATGGGTGTACTTGTATTTTTATTCTTATACTTGTATATTTTTGCCATGTATTGGTGTCGTATTCCGGGGTGTATTTATACGTACGAGAATACATATTTTCTTGTAATTGTTAAGTATTCTTGTACTTAATTTTGTATGAATTTTCCGGAATAATATTTCTAGTAAAAATACATTAATATATATTTCCAAAATATATATTTTGAGAAATACTACTAAGAAAAATTATCCCTTTGGCAAAAATATTTAAAATTTCATACAAGTCTTAAAAATTAATATATTTTCAAGTCTAACTTAGAAAATATATATAAATCCATTTTCCTTTCAAAAATAATATATTTCAAGTTTAGTTAAGGAAATACATTTTCTCCCAAAAATAATGTGTTTCATATTTGTTTGAGAAAATATATATTCCTTCCAAAAATAATATATCTTCTAATAATTCCAAGAAAATACATATATTTTTATTTGCCCAAAATAATATATTTTCTCAAAGATGTGATATATATTGTAATAATTGTAAAAATCATGTTTTTGTTCTCTTGGTGCCCAAAATATTATTTACCAAAAATATACTTGTGAATAAATTTTCCGGAATATTTTTGTGAGTTATATTCCTTTGTTCGATTTAACCAGTATTGTGTGTGTTCTTTCTATATTCACATTCTTGGAATTTTGGTAATATTTTGTATTGTAATTTTTGGTATTTTGATAAGTTATATTATTTCAAGTCCTAAAATAATATAACTAATACACATAATATACAAATAATCACACACATGGTGACATCTAAATATATATTTTCCTAAATACATATTTAGCCACTTTTATTTATAAAAACCAACCTCCAATATTTATAATTTTTGTGACAAAAATTATGGCAAACTTTATATAAAAACCATGGTTAAAAATATACTTGTAAATATTTGTTTAAAAATATTTTTTTCTTAGTGCTTGATTTCTAGAAAAAAATTTGCCATAGTTTCCCCTTAAAAATGGAGGTTTCAATGCTTTCAAAGCATATCATTTTCTTTTAAAATCATCATCAATCATCAACAAATCATTCAACACTTACCATGTGCCAAAAATATGAAATTTACACTATGTCATGAACTTGAAACTTTGTAAAAATTCGTAGTAACTTACTAGTGTGTTTAGTAAGCCTAGTTACCCTTTAAAGTGTGGTTGATTCTTTAAAAACATCATTTTTGAAGAATCCAGATCTTTACAACTTATAATCACATTTTCTAAAAATGCTTCTTCTTGGATTTTTCTTGTTACATAAGTGTTTCTACACTTGTTTATCCTCTAAAAACATGGTTGGTTTCTTTAAGAACCAAGATTAAGTAAACTTTGTATTTCTAACTTGGTTTCTTGAAAAATCATTCTTGAAATCTTAGATTTACAAGACTTACAACTCACTTTAATCATTATTTTACAAGAAAACAATATATTCTTTCAAGTTCATGATTTATGTAAGGAAAATCTATGGATCTTTAACACTTTCATCCTCTCATCTTGCTAGATTATGATTTTAATCAAGATCTAGCAAGACCATATGATGATCTACATCATTTATATAAGTAAACGACAATCAACAAGTATAACAACACATAAACATCAAGATTTCTTTAAGATTTAAGCTTATGTTCATGTTTCATTCTCTTGATTCTTAGTGTTCTTCAAAATTAATATCATGAATCTTCTTTTAACCACTTAAATAAGATGTAAAATGAAGAGATTAGTGTCCTTACTACTAGCTCAAGGCTAGGGATGATCCAGAGAAGAAATGAGGTGGATAAAAGCAAATGGTGAAGGTCCTTCAAGTTCCAAAGCGTCCACACTTCCTAACTTTGCTTCTTACACCATATTATCACCTTAGAATATATGGAAAGTGATCGAAAAATGAAGGAAGATGGGAGGGGGTTTGGGCCGTAGCTTTTGGGAGGAAGAAGGAGGGAGTTTTGTTGAAGATGGTGAATGGAGATTATGTTATGTTTTAGTGGTTTATAAAAGAATCCTTCCAACATTAGTATAGCATATGGCATAATTGTTGGTATATTCCTCAACATAATCTTATAAAATATAACAAAGAAATCAAGTATGGGACCCATGCCCCTAACCAGCCATCAAATGGGGGGGGGGTAAAGTGTAACTTTTAATGGTAAGTTACTTGATTTAGTTAAGATTCAATGGTGCTAGTTAGGTATTTTATGTATTTAATGCTTATGAGATGTAATATGATGTTCGGTGACCATAACTAGCTTTGTAACACTAAAACAATGCTTTTAGTAAGAATTTGATGTTTCGGGTAGTGTCCGGTTGTTCGTTTCGTTACTGTTCGTTAAAGTGCTAAATTGCGCAGTTTAGTGTGCTTTATGTTGTGTTTTGTGACAGTTTTGATTCCCGATACTTAGGAAAGTATTCTGGACCATTAAACCACTTTTCTGCATTATATTTAGAGGTTAAAAACTGAATTTTTGCTGAATTTATTTATTTTTTGCAGTTTTAGTTTGTTTCTGGCACTTTCCGGTACCTATGTCATCACTAGGAAGGCAGTTTTTGTGATCCCTACTTTCCTACACACTATACTAGTGTATCACTTGGTCCTGGGGCTTATTTTGTGTCTTAACATCATGTCTGTCTAAGTACTAAACTTTCGTCAGTACTTCTAGTTTGTCTGATAACTGTGCCAACTCTGCTCTGTGCATTAATAGAACTATATTGTGCTGCGTGTAGTAATGATAAAAGTCTTGCAACATGAAATGCCATTATATGTATATAACATAAATCAGAAATTCATTCCTCTTGTAAACTAGATCATACACAGTCATTAAAGCACAAATTAATGTTTAATTATTGTACGGAATGCTTGGAAAAGTGCCAGTTGTCGCATTTTCCCCCCGTTAAAAGTATTTCATCCCGAAATTCAAGCGATGCCATCGGTCGTAGGGGAGTTGTGAATCAAATGTGGCCACTTAGGCTTAATTTTGGTCTTCATGTTCCCAAGTAAACTCTGGGCCATGATATGAATTCCAATGAACTCTAACAAATCAATTACGACTTCTCCTTGTTTCGTGGACTTCCAGTCCACAACCTTAACAGGTTCTTTAATAAATTGGAGTTTGTCGTTGGCGTGAATCTTGTTTGCGGGAATAATGACTGTTCCTAGAGTCAGGCTCCTCTAAAGACTAGACATGTGAAACGTGTCGTGATCACTGCTGAATTTCTCTGGAAGTTTCAGCTTGCGAGCAATGGTCCCGAACCCTTTCATGATCTCGAAAGGTCTAATATACCATGGGTCCAACCTCCTACGCTTTCCAAATCGTACCACGCCTTCCCAAGGCGAGACTCTCATTAAAACCATATCTCCTATCTCAAATTCTAAAAGTTTCCCCCGCTTACCTGCGTAGATTCTCTATATACCACATGCTTGACTTGATACGTCCACGTATCTGAACAATCTTGCCTATAAATTCCTGAATCAACTCGGTCCAGTAAGTCGGTTATCCCTGGTTTCTGCCTAACACAAAGGGGACCGATACTTACGTTCCTATAAAGCTTCACACGAAGCGGCCTAAACAGCGGTGTGATAAATATTACTGTAGGAAAACTCCACTAAGGGCTAGTGAGTAATCCATCTTTTCATCAAAGTTTATCACACAAGCACATAGCAGGTCTACCAAAGTCTGTATCGTTCATTTGCTTTGGCCGTCCGTCTGAGGGTGAAATGTAGTACTAAGGTCCAATCGTGACCTAAACGCCTTTTGAAATGTCTGCCATATCATTGGCACAAAATGACCATCTCGTCGGACAAGATAGAATCAGGCACTCCATGACGTGCCACAACCTTTCGAGGCTAAATCTCTGCTAATTCCCTTGCGCTGTCTTCCTCACAGTTTGGTAGGAAATGTGCAGGCTTGGTGAGTTGGTCAATACTTACCCAAATCATATCGTGACCTCTTTAGGTTTTTGGTAGCTTGTAATGAAATCCATTAAGGTTCGTTCCCACTTCCACATGGGAATCTCGGGCTGTTGCAGCAGCCCTGATGGTTTCTGGTATTCTGTCTTAACTTTGACATAAGTAAGACATTTACCCACATATGTAGCTATATCAGCTTCCATCTTGGGCCACTCATATTAATCCTTCAAGTCTTGGTACATCTTGTCGGATCCTAGGATGGATCAAGTACCTTGACCTATGAGCCTTGCCCCAAAATAAGCGTTCGTAAATTGTCGCGAAACAGAACCCAAAGTCGTTCCATGAAGTACAAGGTTCCGTCTTTCTTAGGCAATAATTGCACTTCCATTCATGTAACACTTCAGCTTGAAGGTTCTCTGATTTGAACGCCTCTTGCTCAGCTTCACGAACCCAAGTGACGAGATTCTTCTGTATGGTCATCTCTAAGGCTCACACCCTTAGAGGCTTTGCGCGTTCCTTGCGGCTCAAGGCGTCTGCTACAACGCTTGCCTTGTTCTGGGGATACCTAATCTCACATCGCAATCATTCAGTAGCTCACTCTATCTCACTATCTCATGCTTAAGTCCTTCTGATCGACGGTGTGCTGCAACCCTTGTGATCAGTAAAGATCGTGCAGCAGTTTCATACAGGTAATGATGCTAAATCTTCAACGCGCAATTACTGCACCTAGTTCAAGGTCTCTTCCCATGATCCTTTAATCATCGTGACGCATATACGATGACTTAGTTTCGTTGCATCGACGCGCAATTGAGACTTTGTCGAGAAGCGTCACAAGAACCGCAACTCTATTGGTACTGTTAGGTGAAGACAAGATAGGTGTCGACTAGGTTAAGGTTGTTAGCGGTTGAGCAGTCCTTGAAAGATTTTCTAGGGGTCGTCTGATACAGCCTACAATCCCCAAAAATTCTTATTTGTGTCTTAGGGACTCCTCAGTTCTTGATTGCAGGATCGTCATGAATCTCATTCTTACCCACCACGTATCATAAAAATCTTACCTCGCGAATCCAAAGTTCGCACTTCGACATCCTAACACATAACTGTTCTTTCTCTAAGAGTCCCAAGATGAATTGCAGATGTTGCTCATGACCTTCCTTGGTCTTTGAGCTTATGAGAATGTAGTCAATAAATATAATCATGATCTTATCCAGGTATGGCTTACACACCTGATTCATGAGGTCCATGAATACTTCCGGTGCATTTGTTAAGCCAAACGACATGACAAGGAACTCGTAATGTTCAAGGCGAGTCCTAAGGGTCGTTTTAGGGATACTCTCTTCTTGTATTCACAGTTGAGGACATCCTGACCTCAAGTCGATCTTCAAGTAGTAATTAGAACCTTATGATTGGTTCAATAAGTCATCAATCCTTGGCAAAGGATACCGGTCCTTGATACCTAATTCTCTGAAGTTGATGCAAAATGGAAACTGCAAACTTTCTTCTCGTGCCATCAACTAGTGATACCCTGTCCTTAAGTCCACCTCGGAATAGTATCTGGGACCTTGTAGTTGGTTGACAAGTCATCGATTCTTGGTAAGGGGTACTGATTCTTGTTGGTTAGTTGTCTATCTCCCTGTAACCCATGCGTAATACCTTTTTCCCTCATCAGTTCTTCCGAGTTCCTCTCAGATTAGGCTATGTACGCGTGTAAAAACTGCCGTCCTACTTCCTAATGAATATCACCAGGGCTTCCCACGGTGAGAGGCTCGGCCTGGAAGATTTCCTTTGTCTAGCAGCTCTTGCAGTTGCATCGGAGGCTCATGTATCTCGGACAAAGCTAGTCGGTAAGGCGTCATCTGTCACTGGTGCCACTCCTGGCACTAGGTTCATCTTAAACTCCTCTTGTCGCTGTGGAGGTAACTCAGGTAAGTCTTTAGGAAAAGCTTCTGGAAATTCCTCCACCACGGGGATGTCTTCAGGCTTTGGCTTCATGGTCTCCTTATCGACAACGTGAGCAGGGAAAACTATGCAGTCTATTCGGAGGCGCTTCCATGTCCCTATAACCAATGTGAGGTATCGCAAATCCACTGCCTCACGGGGCCTAGTGCCCTCGCACCTATTGCAAGAAGGTTGTGTACTATAAGTGTCTCATCATTCGCAAGAGGGATGCGGATGATTTTCCTTATCACGAACAACTTCAGCTCTATACTTGGATATCCAATCCATGCTGACTACCATATCATGACTTCCCAAGTCAATGGTAATAGAAGGTTCCTGCCTTTTAAGTTCCAAAATATAATCCTTAACCGCCTCGTCTGCTTAAACTATCCTTCTATTTGCCAATTCTAAAGAATATGAGGCACCTATCCTACTTGAAACTAGGCCAAGTAGGTTCTTAATTCCTAAGGATACAAGGTTAAAGTCGGTGCCAGTATCAATAAAAAATGGATGCATAGAGTTGGTTAATAGGGAACGTACCCGTAACCGCATCTGGATCTTGGCGTGCTTCACGAGCTACGATTGTGAAGACCCTTCCTTGTTTGGTTCTTCTTAGGGAAATATTTCCTAAAGTGGACTACTTCACCACATCTGTAGCAACCTGGAACTTTACCATTATCTCTTCCGTCTGGATCCTTCGCCCAACAGGCATCCTTGCTGTGCCCTTCTTTTCCACACCTTCCACACTTAGGCCTCAGACATCGCCCTTCATGGTGATAATTGCATTCCTCGCATCTCAGCTTAGTTACCAAGTAAACCTTACCACAACCTTATTAGTGGCTCCATAAGCTTTCCTGCCACGAGGCGGGTCCACTTCCCTTATTTTATTTGCTTTAGAGTTTTCATAACTGGCTTGGGCGCCTATCTTTAGGTTCGAAGACTTCCTTTTCTTATTGCCTGAAGACTCCACATGAGTCTCTTTCTTGTTTGCCTCAGATCCCGAAAACTTTCCCATACGCAGTGCTTCTTCAGTAAGTGTGACACTCAAATCGATAACCTCTGTGATGGTTGGAAGCTCTGAGGCAGTAACCATGCTTAGGATTTGAGGTGCAAGTCCCCAAATGAATCGGTCAATCCTCTTGAATTCCGGCTTGACTAAGTAGGGAATAACCCTAGACAAGTCATGAAATCGTTGGACGTACTCAGAAATCTTCAGCCCGTCCATTTTCAAATTCCAGAACTCAATCTCAAGCTTCTGGATCTTGGCCCTAGAATAGTATTTCTTCCGCATCAATTCCTTGAGCTCGTCCCAGCTCAATGCATAAGAAGTAGCTTCACCAAGGGTCTGAACCTGAAGGTTCCACCAGGAGAGTGCGCCATCCAAAAACAACCCTGAGATAAAGGTAACACTCCGCTCGGGCGAACAGTTACTCATTCTCAGAACGGAGTCAGTCTTTTCTGCCCAACGAACAAATGCAACGGCACCTCCTATGCCATCAAAATTCAATGGCTTGCAGTCCAGGAACTGTTTATAGGTGCAGCCTGTTGGAGGGTTACTTCCGGGAGTGCCACTGCTGCGTTCAGAGCGGAGGGTTTCATACTGCGCTACAACTTGAGAAATGCGCTCATTGTATTCGGCCGAAGTTAACGTAATGGTGTCCGTGTCACGTCTGGGCGGCATCTTCTTCTGTCAAAAGGTAGGGGGTAGGTTAGACAACATTCCATGATTGTCTATGAGGTACATATTACCACAAGCTAACATGTACTTTCCCAATATCACATGCATATATAATCAACAATGTATAAGTAAGAAAACAACCACTGAGCTTTCATATATATTTGACAACTTAACTTATTGTTTGTATCAGGGAAAACAAAATGAACTCGAGGTTACACCACCTCGGTCATACAAGTTTCATAATATGAAAGTAGTAGTTATTTTCCTTCTACATTGGTTTTCTTAGGTCTTTAGCTTCACAAAGGTGGGTATACTCCCAAAGAGACGGGGGTTGTACACATAGGGGTGATCGAGAGTGTAACGTCACTGAATCTTTCCCACGTGTTAGCCATCTTCACTTGCTTAGATATCGGTTCCCAAACAATTTGTACGGGTAGAAGTGTGAGACACGAAGTAGGTAAAGACAGGTTTCCTACTTTGTAAAGTGCTAAGACAACTGTCTAGGTATTGTCCTACTAGGTGAAGGTGTGAACATCTAGAGATTATTTTCGGATGGGTGGTGATCATTAGCTCGACCCGCAGAGTCCACCAGGATTTCCATGCACTACAAGTCGTTATTACGTGGGCCCCCGTAATAATAAATTGTCTTGCACAATCACCCCAACTTTCCCTCGTTCAGGCAGATGATCAACCAAAGAGGCGACACTACTGTCCTTATACCTCTGACATGGAAAGGACCATTGTGGTGGTCCACGCGCTAACATTCGTCATCATTACGCTCGAATAGGCATGATGATTAAACGTAATAGGAATAAGGAGAATTCCTAGTGGTTGGAGGGGCACCTTTAAGATAAATACTTCATCTTCCTAAGAGCGTCTTCAATCTCATTTCACAAAAGCCACAGGGACCTCGTCCTGCTGATAAAGGTGTTGTCCAAGGTTGTCGCCTCCACCTCGCCGTCACTACCGTAGTCAGGCACCTTCACAATCGAGAGGGAAGAGCAGCCATCTTCTACAAAAACCAGCTCAGGATCTCGTTTGGTGATCACTCCAGTCATGAGCTTCGTAATAAACGCGAGGTCGACAGTCTCATCGTGCGAGTCAAGAGCAATAATAGGGTTCAAAGTCGAAGGCATCTCATTCACGTCAATAATTATTCCGTACACTTATACGCATATATATATATATATCAATAAATAAGTATGTTACTTAGCATAAACAGGCAAATAGATGCATCATTTCACATATAACTCTCGTTTGTCCTTTCGGGGGGGGGGGGTCATCTTGTCTTTGGCAAGTCTATCTCACGTAGACTATGCCTTAATTGGCACTTTAATTTGGGGTATCCTCCTCCCTACTAATGTCCTTGCCTTGTCTTTTCTTTGAAAAATGTTTGACTCATGGATCTTGACGCTTACGTGAATGCAATGAAAAACCTTTTGGTAAAATATTTTCGTGAGAGAGTCCTAGTGATTGTAGTCTAGACTCGAGAAGGAATCCTAGTTCACTACAATCGAAGCTCTGATACCAAACTGTCACACCCTGACTTTTGCGGAAGCGTATGATGGGTGGAGTCCTGCAAAGGTTATGAAATTATGCTTGAAAAACAGATCAAAAGCAATGTAAAATTTGGCATAGTGTTCAAGAAAAATGACCAAGTTGAAAACACTGCTGCAAATGAGTCAGTTCAAAACACTGTTGAGATAATACCAACAAACAAGGATGGTCAACAAATAAAAATAACTGATAAAAATGGTAACAAAATCACTCTTGAAAAACCAGAGAGGTCCTCAACCTTTGAGGAGATTGAGAAATACCAATTTAAACCCACTTGGTTAGATGAGTGTGACATCCTTGAGAATTTCAAACCTATGGATTTTTCCACAATGGATGGTGTGAAAGCACCAAAGGCCAAGGTAATTCCTCTTAAGGACATCCCAACAGTGGTTCAAAACTGTTGGTGCACTGAATGTCTGCTGACTACGTCTTATTTGAGTCTCAGGTCTAGATAAGTTGTTTAGAGTTTGGAATTAAAAAAGAGGATTATATGTTGTAATTCCGCTCGAAATGACAAGAAGTCATTTCAAGCGGAATAAGGAAATCATGTAAATTAGGTGATTCCGCTCGAGAGTAATCTTAGGGGTTCCGCTCAAAACGAACATGTAGTTTGGAGCGGAATCAGGGCACTATATATAGGTGATGTGTTCATTTCATTTGTAACTTTGGGAGCGAAATCAGAGCCGAGGTGCTGTCAAAATTCTGTTAGAAAACATTATAAAAAGCTTTGATTTCAGTAATAGAGAAGAGATTAAGAGGATACAAGCTGTTTGAAGTTGTTTACTTTGATTCCGCCTCTGTAAACGATGATGAACTGCCTTTACTGACTATTTAGGGTCACGCACACGGTCCAACAAGTGGTATCAGAGCTCAGGACGAGGAGTTCATACCATTACAGCTTGATTCTACCGGATTTTCTCATTTCTACTCTCTTCTTCTCATATTTTTTCTGATTTGAACTAATTCTAGCGGTTGAAATGACCTGATTTTCATATATGTTGTGTAAAACATAGTATTATCAAACCCTACAAAGAATCAGATTAAAACTCGACTTAAAACTGGTAAAAATGACCTACGAACCTGATTTCGCTTGAAAGGTTCTTCGCAGTTTCCATCTTAAAAAGCTGATTCAGCTTGAGATTTTAATCTGATTCCGCTCGAAAGTTCAAAATTCAGATTCCGCTCGAAAGATAAAATCTGATTCCGCTCGAAAGTTCAAAATTCAGATTCCGCTCGAAAGATAATATCTGATTCCGCTCGAAACTGGAATAGTTCTTATTCAGCTTGAAAGTGAAATCTGATTCCGCTTGAATCAGATTCCTCTTGAAATTCACTGTGCTGATTTCGCTTGTAGCTGATTCCGCTTCAAGTGATTTCGCTTGAACTTTCTATAATTAAAAATTTCGAAAAATTTTCTAAGTGTTTGCTGATTTTTCAGGTACGTGCAAGATGGATGATCTATTCATGAATCCGTTTAGCGATATGTATGCTTTTGCTGGAAATTCTGGAGATGATACTTCGCCTAGTAACATCAATGAGAACACGCCAAATACAAAGAAAAAGTTATCGGATGCTTTGGAAGTTGAAAGCGCATTTGGAACATATAACAAACCCCCGAAGTTGATGGCTATCGAAGAGTACAGTCAGTGGGCCAAGAAGTTTGACGATTGGTTGAGGGCCTTTGCTTATCCAAGCTGGAAGAGTCTAAAGAATGGATACAATGATGGAGGCAAAAATGGTGAAAGCTTAACATCACCTGACGAAATATAATCGTTTGTTGCTGAGCAAAAATGTATTGCGTTGCTGTTTCAATCTGTTCGAGAAGATATCATATCTTTGATTGAATACACTAGTGCTAAAGATCTCTGGGATAAGTTGTGAATCAAATGTTTAGGAAGTGCAGAAATAGTGAAAACCAAAAAGAAACTACTTAGAAAAGAGTTTGATTTGTTTGGGTGTTTAAAGAATGAATCAGTTTGTAAAATGATTAAGAGGTTTGGGCATCTGAAGCTGGAACTGGCAAGACATGAAATTTTCTATACTAAAGAAGAGCTGATTGACAAATTGTTTGATGCATTGCCAGATGAGATGGATTGGCAATATTATGCTTTGATGTTGAAGAATACGATCAAGCCTGAAGTGCTTACGGTGGATCTGTTGATTGAAAGACTAGAGAGTCACGAGCTGGAGATAAAGAAAACTCATAAATTCAATCACTCGACTTATCAACAGAATTTGGATTTGTATTATCCAAAAAGCATGATGCCAAAGAATACATCTCCCAAGACAACGTTTTCTGCTGAGAATTCCAACACTTCAAGCAAAGAGAGTCAAAGCAGTGGATTTCACAGTGGTTCTTCGTCACATTCAAACCAATCTAATGCAAAGAATTTATTCTAATGCAACATCGCTGTAGACTTAAAGAACGCTCAGAATTTCAGCGAGGAGTCTGCTAAACAACAGATGGTTTTCCTAGCGTCGGTGCTGGAATCATATGAAAGTCTTGTGGCAGGGAAGATTGGAAACACCAACCTGACGAAAGAAGATTACGATCAGATAGATCCTGAGGAGATGGAACTGATCGACATAAGGTGGTGTATGGCCAGTGCAGTTCGTCGGGCACAGTGTTTCATGGAGATAACTGGGAGAAAGTCTATTGGTGGACCATCTACCAAGTTAGGCTTTGACAAGTCTAAAGTGACATGCTTTAAGTGTAAACAGAAAGGTCACTTTAAGCGAGAATGTCGAAATGCGTATGCTGATGAGTCTGAAAACCCGTTCAGAGAAGATTACTACAAGAAAGCGATTTATCATCAGAATAAATCAGAGCCGTCGAGAATGAAGCAGCTTGAGGATAACAAAGAGAAATCTAGAGCTCTTGCGGTGATTCATGACGATGAAGGTTTCGACTGGAGTGAGTTGTTACCTGAGGAGGATGCGGTTGGATATGCATTCATGGCAAAATCTGAACCTGTTCCTTGGAAAGACAACAGAACTGAAGAACAGAAGTATGGTCACAGAAAGCTGATAGCTCAGAACAAAATGATCAGAATATCTGGTATCTATCCTGAAGCAAAAAGAGCAAATAGACGGGATCCAGACAGAGAATGTTATCTTGACCCCCAGGGAAATATTGCTGTTGACCATAACACTCTTGATATGGAAACCATAATTAAAGAAATGAAAGATGAAGATGATTATTGGCAAAGAAAATGGTGGGGAAACGGAGAAGAGAAAGAGAAAGAAGAGAAAGAGAAAGAGGAAGAAAAAGAGAAGTCAAAGAAGGTTGATACTGGAATCATTGACACGACTCAAGAGTTGAGTGCTGAAAACATGGGAAAGATGGCTGACAAGGTGCTGGCTGCTAATGCACTTGAGGTAGACTCTAAATCTGTCTCTGAGTCTAAAAGCCAGGTCAGTTCAAATGCGTCAACAACTGAGTCAGGTAAGAAATTCAGTGGTGATGTTGATTGCAAAAATTGCATCAAAGAATGCAAAGTTTGTAGTACAAACACTTATCTCAAAGGTAAGAAGATTGATGATCTGACTGCACGAGTCAGAAGTGTTAAGGATCAGATCCTTAACCGTGATAAAATGTTGAAAGCTTCGAACGACAGAGTAAAAGAATTAACTAACAAAATTGAAAATGATAAAATTGATCAAGAAAAGGTTAGGAAAGAAAATGAGAGGTTAGTTCTTGAAAATCGTCAGATTACTGAAAAATTTGAGAAGCTTAAAATCACGGTTAAAGATAATGATGATAGAAACGGTAAAACATACAAAGAAAATTGCCAATTGCAATGTGTTTTGAGAATTAAAGAAGAATTAATCAACAAACAATTGGATGAGATTGCTAAATTGAAACTTCAATTTGAAGAAGCTAAAATTGAGAATGAGCGTATAAATTTGTAATTGAACATTTACAGCTCTGCAAGCTTTGTTTTGCAACACATTGTTCCCAAACCCATCGGGAAAAACAAAGCAGGTGAAGATGTATACTGTGATGGAACTGGGGTCGGGCTTCATCAAGTTCCGCCACCAGTTCTAGACAATTATTCGAAAAAGCAATCTGGGTTGGTTAATCTTGAAGATGAAAATGAAGTGAAACTTCCTGATTCAATTGATGTGACATTTTCTTCATCATCATCTGATGATAGTGTTCAAACTGAGATTGTTAAAGGCATGGCTGAAAGTGTTTTGGATAGTGATTCTGCTGAGGATAAAGAATGTTTTCTGGACAATTACATTCAGAAACCAAAATCCAAAAACAACTTAGGTGATGAACCGGGTCTTGTGATGTACAAGATGGCTGGATCTGATAAGTTGTATTCGGATTCTGAGTTTCCTCTGGAGAATGTTAATATGAACAAGTTGAAAAATGTTTTCAAACTGGTTGAAATTGATTTGTCTGAAGTAGAAGGTTTGAATCAGACAAAGAGGCAAATGAATTTTGAGAAAGATAAAGCTTACTATAAGAAACCTGTAGTTCCACCACGTTTTTATAATAACAATCGAAACAAATGGTCGGGAGGATATCAGTGTGACACCTGTGTCACTTCAACCATCAAACAAATACCAAACCAATGAAATATTGTATTTCATACTTGGGATTTGAAAAAAATATGTGTATCGTTTACACATATCAATTCTTGTTCGATTTCAAGCTCTAAATCGCTTTCTGGAAGGTTATACGCGCACTGATGCGTAAATATAACCAGTTTAATGCAACAAACACTCCGGAATAGTGACATAGGCTTAACATACCTTAAATAACCTTTACATAACTTAGAAATAAGTTTTGAAGGCTTTGGTATTGCAAAATCAAGTTAAATCGCTTACAGGGACTAAAGTTGACAAAGTGCGAAAGTATGCCAATTTGAACTGTAACAGACATTCCGGAACATGACATAAGTTAAACATACCATAAATATCCTTTACATAGCTTAGAAATAGGCTTTGAGGTGTTCGGTATGCTAAAATAAACTTTTGTGTCATTCAGGGACTAAAAGTGTCAAAAAGTGCACAAGTTTGCATTTTCGCGCATAACTTACGTTCTGAATACATCCGGACATCCAAAAATTCATGCAAGCATGACTATATTATATTTTAGTGTTCGCCATAAGAAAAATCCATTCGTCGCGTCATTTGGATCGTTTTTCGCGCTTGTGCGCATTCCGTCGTAATTAAGCGAACATCGCGATCGTACGGCCAAACGAACCGACATCCTAGATATTTTTGAGCATATTTTGAGTTCCCCATACTTTAACTTCATTTTAGATCCTTGAAATGAGGTTAACGGGGTTCAAACGCATCGAAAATCGCTTAAACAAGGTACAGGGACCATTTCTGTAAAATCTGCCAAAACAGGGGCCTAGCGTGACGCGACGGGCCTTAGCGTCACGCGAGCCCCCTTCTAGAACAGATTAAGTGTATTTGACAGCTGGTTGCAGCTGTTTTGCACTCCCTAACCCCTTGCCAAGTGTTGATTCCTTATGGTGGTGAGCATTTTGAGGCACCACAACTTCCCGACAAGTGTACGCCTTAGATCGTGGCACGTTTTCCATGAAACGATCTTAACGGTTCTCCGAATACTATAAATACCCCATCACCCCAACCTCATTTCTTACAAGAATTCTGATTTGAGAGCTCTAAGTTGAAACCTTTGTTTCATACCTGAGTTCTTGGATCGGGATTAGCATTCGGGGACCCTTCGTAAGTATTCTTTCGTTCTTTTCCTTATTTTATTGCTTTTCGAGTCAGAAAGTCAAACTTTGTTTGACTTTCAGCGTTGACCAGTAATGGTCAATGCGAAGTTCGTTTGAACTTCGCAACGTGAGTGTAATCACGTTGGTTATAGTCCCTTGGGACTATGCCTACTGATTACCGCGTTGTCTAGGGTCGTAGGGTAAGCGATCTAATAAATCGCTTATACCTCGAACCCGACCCATTTGGTCGATCATTAGGATCCGACCAAACATATTAGGTGACCATAGTAGGTAGGGAATAACCTTCCGAGGTTATACCTTATGGTCGCTTCGTTTAAGTAGTTGTATGATAGGTAGTTTATATGCCTTAGGTAAATTACCAGAATACCCTTATCATGTATAATTGGTAATTAAGCATATGTAACCTAAACTTTTGTCACATAACTGATTATGTAACATGTTTAGGCATATAACACTTGTCATAGGACTAGTTAGACGGTTCGAACGCGTTTCAAGCGCACGACGTGTTAAAGTAGCATAAGCTACCTAAACGGGTCGTAATGGGTCGTAAGCTGTTAGATTAAGGTTTCAATTAGTATGTAGGCTTTGTTAAACCATATGACATGAGTCTCTGTACTCGTTTGGTTTACGAATCCTCATTCTATCAGATCTTCCGATCTAGGTCCGGTTAATTAACATAGTTACCTATATTAGGTGCCGTTTGATATCCGCGATCTCTAGCATTGTTTGGTTGTTACTCAAGGACTACTGAGCAATCTCAAGTGAGTACATAGACCCCTCTTTTACTGTTTTCCAAACTGTTTTGGGGTGGAACACATGTGCCTACTTGTTACTTTCATGCTTTCCTGTTTTCACATCATATACATGCTATGTTCGTTAGTACATTATAGTACATGATTTCATTACATCTTATGCTAGGTGTGCCCATTGTGTGCATTACTTAGTACATTGTTTTACATTACATTTTGTTGCATATGCTCATCCAGTATATGAACACATTATATTACATTTTGAACCGTTTATAACTATTTGACTATGTGAACCGTTGTAATCATTTGACTCCGTGAACCATTTGTATCTGTGAACCGTTTGTATCTGTGAACCGTTTGTACCTGTGAACCGTTTGTACTCTGTGAACCGTCTGTATCTATGAACCGTTTGTATCTGTGAACCGCGTGAACCGTATTTGACCATACATAAACATTTCTACAACTGTTAAACATTACTTTGGCGTTTTGGTTTGATTAAGTGATTAAGTAACGATGCGTGTGTAATATGATACAAGCATGGTGGATACGCCGCTGGTACTTCCTATATATAAGTGTTTGTATGGTATTACATATTGTAGCGTTATTTGAATCATTTCAGTTTGAGACATATAACATTTTATACAAATAACATACTTTTCACAAGACATTGATTTCCAAACAACTTATCTTATACAAACTCATTTTACAATGGTTATTTATTTAACCATACATTATTCTCTTATTTATACATATCATCTGATCTTATCGTTTTTCAAACGATTTACAAAACAAAGCAAATTACAAGGTTCATGACTAAACATTTTCTCAAACATAAGTCATGAAACCTATTTTCACAAAACCTATGTATCTCACAGGCATTTTTATGCTGACGTACCTATTTTCACATGTGTTTTTCAGGAGCTGTTGCATAAGATGATCAAGATACACATAGGCAGACTTGGGCTTTAGTGACAATAAAAGATACAAGACTAGTTAATTATGTTGTATTTCTTTGTTTGTTAAGACATTGTAACACTGTTAATCAATAAAACGAAACTTCAATTGCCATGGATTTGAAACAATTAATTCTGTTACAACACTCCCCGACATTTCCGCCACGTTTTGTATGTTCTACGTGGTCGGGGTGTGACAGAAAAGATGGTATCAGAGCCAATGGTTATAGGGAATTAGGTTATTAGTAATGCTTTGACCTAGTCTATAACCTTCTTAGGACCCTAACGCGAGTTTACTTGCGTTTAGTCATAAAACAATACCGTCACCTATCCTTAGGCGACGACCACAACAAGAACATAAATTTCAAAACCGCTTTGAAAACTAATCATCTGTTCTAGGATGATTGATTACAAGGTTTTGAACCCTCTGTTATATGGTTTTGAACCCCTTTGAATTTTCAAAATCTCGTCAAGGTTTTGGGTTTTAAATAATGTGAACATGTGCAAACTGGAAGGGTGAATGCCTGTATTCTGGGATTTCTGTCTAGGCAAGCACTTCGTATACATCTCATCAGACGCGAGACCAGTTGTGCTTACCTGGGAATTCTTGGGATGAGTGTTCACTTATAGGCGAGCATGTCTTCGCGATACATTATTTTTGATCTATTCACTTTGACTAATCACCGAGGTCGTTTGTTGCTTTGTAGTAACAAACAAATGACCACTACCCTTGCTTTCATCAGATTTGTTTCATCTCATTCTTTTCGTCTAAATCTCTCACTCGTTTCCTTTCATGTTTCCTCTTTTAGAATGCCTCCTCGACGCGACAATCAGATGGCAAATGCCGAACTGGCGGAAATCATCGCGCAGCAAATGGCTGTTGCCTTCCCAAATCTTTATGCTCAAATGATGCAGGCCATCAACAACAACAATGCTCCCTGCAACTTCAAGAGTTTCAACTCGGCTAAACCGCTCAAGTTTAGTGGTTCAGAGGGAGCAACTGGGCTTCTTCAATGGTTCGAGAGCATTGAGAATACGTTCCGTCACGTTCAGTGTCCTGAAAATCGCAAGGTCGAGTTTTCTTCGAGCATGTTTCAGAAGAGGGCTCTTACATGGTGGAACGAGATTATGAGAGACCGGGGTGCTGAAATTGCACTAGCACAGACTTGGGCCGAGCTTAGAGCTCTTATGATGAGGGAGTTCTGTCCTCGTCATGAACTGCGAGCTTTGGAGAGGGAGTTTGATGATTTGAAGCAAGACAGTGGTGAACATCGAGCCTATACTGACCGTTTTGAAGAATTGAGCCTGTTGTGTCCTGCTATGGTTACTCCTGTGGATAAGGCGATCGAGAAATATACTGATGGTCTTCCTGACCTAGTTCAGGATATTGTTACTGGCAGCAACCCTACTACTGTCAGACAAGCCATTGAATTGTCAGCTACTCTAACTGAATCCCACATCAGAAAGAAAAAGCTTTTTCGAAAAGGCGACCCAAGACCATCCGACAAGACTGCTCAAGTGGAACCAAAGGAAGAACATGCTGAGGTGTCCAAGAATAAGAAGCGTAAGGCTTCGCAGAATTTTGCGATTGCTGCTCAACCCAACCAAAACATCCGCCACCAACCAGCTCAGCCTCCTGCAAGGAAACCTTATGCCGGTACTGCACCGATATGCGACAAATGTAATGCACACCACTTAGCTCACCTACAGTGTCGTTTGTGTGCATCATGTGGGCGACTCGGTCACCTGGCAAATGCTTGTCGTTTTACCCCGAACCAAGCTGGTCCAAACCAACCTCAAGTAAATCCTGCTCAAGCTCGTCTTCCACGAGGTCCTTGTTTCAACTGTAACGAGATGGGCCATTTCCGAAGAAATTGCCCGAAGATTGCTAACGCGAATCCAGCGCAAGGATGAGCATCGGACCAACTAAAAGACAATGTTGTTTAGAAATAATCAAGCCTTATGTATTATTTTCTTTTGTTGTCAAGGTCCATGAAACAGTTGTTGTTGTGGTTGTTTATAAATAAATCTTTTTATTTTGCATTGCAATGTACAAATATGATGGCATGTATAAACAACGTATCCCCTACAATACCGACAATCAAGGAATTGTATTCCTTGAAGAACAGACTACCCCGTAATTTCTTCCATTTTATTATCTCTTGCGTTTTCCACGGAAATCCTTAGTACCCGTCTCTTGCAAAGAAACGAAGTACAAGGCGCAAGTTACAACTCCGTATGAATACCCAACGTACCACTATAAATTCTTAATAGGGTACCTAAGGGTATTTCCGTATCTTCAAAATTATTATACCTTAATTCGAATATTGCGTTTTCTTGAAAACGAAATAGAATTTGTGGAAGATCTTTCTATCTTCATAGTTAGATTCTTGTTAATGTTTAAAGTGCCGAATGAAATCCATGAAATGGATTCCTAGTGTGTTTTAAATGCATGTACATAATTAACAAAACAAAACTTACAAATTAAAGATCTAGATAAACAATTTTGTGGTTATGTGACTATGTGTTTATGCATCTTGTATTTCCTTTTAAGCATTTTGTGTTTTTGTATACTCTGGATATTCTCTATCCAAATCCTCATAGAATCTTTCTTATCTTCATAAGAAGGATTCATAGAAGGATATTCAAAAAGGTACTATCTTAAATCCTAAATGGACTTCTACGTTGTAGTTAAATCCCTTGGATTATAAAGTACTATTCCAAAGTTTAAGGACAACATGTGTTGATAAAGTTAAATACATCCTACGTCGATGTAGTTAAATTTTTTCCCATAGGTAGTTTAGTTAAAGAGATCCTACGTCGATCTAAGTTAAATAGATTGGTCCGACAATCTAGTTAAATGCATCCTACGTCGATGTAGTTAAAATTTCCCCGTAGGTAGTCTAGTTAAAGAGATCCTACGTCGATCTAAGTTAAATAGATTGGTCCGACAATCTAGTTAAATACATCCTACGTCGATGTAGTTAAATATTCCCCGTAGGTAGTTTAGTTAAAGAGATCCTACGTCGATCTAAGTTAAATAGATTGGTCCGACAATCTAGTTAAATACATCCTACGTCGATGTAGTTAAATTTTCCCCATAGGTAGTTTAGTTAAAGAGATCCTACGTCGATCTAAGTTAAATAGATTGGTTCGACAATCTAGTTAAATATATCATGTGTTTATGTAGTTAAATAGGCCCTCGGGTGGTCTAAATCAAGAGATTGTTCATTAATCTAATCCTTTGGTGACCTAGTTAAATAGACTCTATTGCAGTCAAGTTAATTCACCACAGGATTATTCGTTTGATTTTTCCCCATACGCATTATGAAATGAACTGTGCGGACTGTGCAAGGAACTACGTAATTATGGAGGCCTACATAATTATGGAATTCAGTGCATAGGAACCACAGGAAGTTTTGTCATGTGTTAAGACCAACAGTGGCAAGGGTAATGATACGGGAGAAGTCTTGGACTTTGACCAATGTCATTTATTCTCACACTACCCAATTCTGATCTCAATCACACACACAATTTCCTATGATGAGTCTTCATAAGAAACGTTCTTCTATCCGTAGTTCAAAACTCCATGTTTTGTTACTACAATGACTTCACTTTGAGGGTTGACATTTCCGCTAAGAATCCTAACAATGGCCCAGAGTTCTACTTAGGGTTCAAGGGGTTCATTCAAAGCGAAAACATCACCGTCGTCTCCCCAAGTTTCTCCTAAAATTAATTTTCGGGACGAAATTTCCTAAAGTAGGGGAGACTGTGACACCTGTGTCACTTCAACCATCAAACAAATACCAAACCAATGAAATATTGTATTTCATACTTGGGATTTGAAAAAAATATGTGTATCGTTTACACATATCAATTCTTGTTCGATTTCAAGCTCTAAATCGCTTTCTGGAAGGTTATACGCGCACTGATGCGTAAATATAACCAGTTTAATGCAACAAACACTCCGGAATAGTGACATAGGCTTAACATACCTTAAATAACCTTTACATAACTTAGAAATAAGTTTTGAAGGCTTTGGTATTGCAAAATCAAGTTAAATCGCTTACAGGGACTAAAGTTGACAAACTGCGAAAGTATGCCAATTTGAACTGTAACAGACATTCTGGAACATGACCATAAGTTAAACATACCATAAATATCCTTTACATAGCTTAGAAATAGGATTTGAGGTGTTCGGTATGCTAAAATAAACTTTTGTGTCATTCAGGGACTAAAAGTGTCAAAAAGTGCACAAGTTTGCATTTTCGCGCATAACTTACGTTCTGAATACATCCGGACATCCAAAAATTCATGCAAGCATGACTATATTATATTTTAGTGTTCGCCATAAGAAAAATCCATTCGTCGCGTCATTTGGATCGTTTTTCGCGCTTGTGCGCATTCCGTCGTAATTAAGCGAACATCGCGATCGTACGGCCAAACGAACCGACATCCTAGATATTTTTGAGCATATTTTGAGTTCCCCATACTTTAACTTCATTTTAGATCCTTGAAATGAGGTTAACGGGGTTCAAACGCATCGAAATTCGCTTAAACAAGGTACAGGGACCATTTCTGTAAAATCTGCCAAAACAGGGGCCTAGCGTGACGCGACGGGCCTTAGCGTCACGCGAGCCCCCTTCTGGACCAGATTAAGTGTATTTGACAGCTGGTTGCAGCTGTTTTGCACTCCCTAACCCCTTGCCAAGTGTTGATACCTTATGGTGGTGAGCATTTTGAGGCACCACAACTTCCCGACAAGTGTACGCCTTGGATCGTGGCACGTTTTCCATGAAACGATCTTAACGGTTCTCCGAATACTATAAATACCCCATCACCCCAACCTCATTTCTTACAAGAATTCTGATTTGAGAGCTCTAAGTTGAAACCTTTGTTTCATACCTGAGTTCTTGGATCGGGATTAGCATTCAGGGACCCTTCGTAAGTATTCTTTCGTTCTTTTCCTTATTTTATTGCTTTTCGAGTCAGAAAGTCAAACTTTGTTTGACTTTCAGCGTTGACCAGTAATGGTCAATGCGAAGTTCATTTGAACTTCGCAACGTGAGTGTAATCACGTTGGTTATAGTCCCTTGGGACTATGCCTACTGATTACCGCCTTGTCTAGGGTCGTACGGTAAGCGATCTAATAAATCGCTTATACCTCGAACCCGACCCATTTGGTCGATCATTAGGATCCGACCAAACATATTAGGTGACCATAGTAGGTAGGGAATAACCTTCCGAGGTTATACCTTATGGTCGCTTCGTTTAAGTAGTTGTATGATAGGTAGTTTATATGCCTTAGGTAAATTACCAGAATACCCTTATCATGTATAATTGGTAATTAAGCATATGTAACCTAAACTTTTGTCACATAACTGATTATGTAACATGTTTAGGCATATAACACTTGTCATAGGACTAGTTAGACGGTTCGAACGCGTTTCAAGCGCACGACGTGTTAAAGTAGCATAAGCTACCTAAACGGGTCGTAATGGGTCGTAAGCTGTTAGATTAAGGTTTCAATTAGTATGTAGGCTTTGTTAAACCATATGACATGAGTCTCTGTACTCGTTTGGTTTACGAATCCTCATTCTATCAGATCTTCCGATCTAGGTCCGGTTAATTAACATAGTTACCTATATTAGGTGCCGTTTGATATCCGCGATCTCTAGCATTGTTTGGTTGTTACTCAAGGACTACTGAGCAATCTCAAGTGAGTACATAGACCCCTCTTTTACTGTTTTCCAAACTGTTTTGGGGTGGAACACATGTGCCTACTTGTTACTTTCATGCTTTCCTGTTTTCACATCATATACATGCTATGTTCGTTAGTACATTATAGTACATGATTTCATTACATCTTATGCTAGGTGTGCCCATTGTGTGCATTACTTAGTACATTGTTTTACATTACATTTTGTTGCATATGCTCATCCAGTATATGAACACATTATATTACATTTTGAACCGTTTATAACTATTTGACTATGTGAACCGTTGTAATCATTTGACTCCGTGAACCATTTGTATCTGTGAACCGTTTGTATCTGTGAACCGTTTGTACCTGTGAACCGTTTGTACTCTGTGAACCGTCTGTATCTATGAACCGTTTGTATCTGTGAACCGCGTGAACCGTATTTGACCATACATAAACATTTCTACAACTGTTAAACATTACTTTGGCGTTTTGGTTTGATTAAGTGATTAAGTAACGATGCGTGTGTAATATGATACAAGCATGGTGGATACGCCGCTGGTACTTCCTATATATAAGTGTTTGTATGGTATTACATATTGTAGCGTTATTTGAATCATTTCAGTTTGAGACATATAACATTTTATACAAATAACATACTTTTCACAAGACATTGATTTCCAAACAACTTATCTTATACAAACTCATTTTACAATGGTTATTTATTTAACCATACATTATTCTCTTATTTATACATATCATCTGATCTTATCGTTTTTCAAACGATTTACAAAACAAAGCAAATTACAAGGTTCATGACTAAACATTTTCTCAAACATAAGTCATGAAACCTATTTTCACAAAACCTATGTATCTCACAGGCATTTTTATGCTGACGTACCTATTTTCACATGTGTTTTTCAGGAGCTGTTGCATAAGATGATCAAGATACACATAGGCAGACTTGGGCTTTAGTGACAATAAAAGATACAGGACTAGTTAATTATGTTGTATTTCTTTGTTTGTTAAGACATTGTAACACTGTTAATCAATAAAACGAAACTTCAATTGCCATGGATTTGAAACAATTAATTCTGTTACAACACTCCCCGACATTTCCGCCACGTTTTGTATGTTCTACGTGGTCGGGGTGTGACAATCAGGGTGGTAAGAACTATCAAAGAAAGAATTTTCAAAACAAAAAGTTTGCTGAGAAGAAAGTGTTTGTGAACAGTTCAAGTTCACTTTCTGATGAAGTGAAAAATATTTTTTCGAAATCAAATGAAGAGTTCTTTGAGAAGAGGGCCTCACAACCTCAGTCTGAAGGCACAAGTCGAGTAGTTGATACTCGTACATATTTTAGATGCAACAAAGTTGGTCACATTGCAAGAAATTGCACCAACTTCAAGCCTAAGACTGAAGTTGTTGAGAGTTATAAGAAGAAGGTTGATGCAAAAGGCAAAGCTCCAATGGTTGTTGAGAAAATTTTGAAAAATGAGAAAACAAAAGTCAAAATTGAACCTGTTAAGAAATTGGTAACTAAAAATGACAAATTTTATAAACGGGTTGCTTCATCTCAACAAACATGGATGCCAAAAGTTGTTGAAAAACCAAAGGTTTCAGTGTCGGAAAAACAATCATCTTCTACCACTCCGGTAAAGATGGATGTTCCTTTGGATTATTATGAACAGTTGGAGAAACAATCTTCTACTCCACCAGAGAAGAAGAATGTTCAAAAGAAAAATCAACCAACCGGTCAACTTAAGATAGATGAGTTTTTCTTATATAAAAAGGTTGAGGTTGGTTCAGATGAAAGCTTAAAAATGAATGATAAAAATTTTCCGCCACTTTACACTACAAAATCTCACATTAAAGTCCAGTTACCTGAGTCGAAAGAGGCTTGGGTAGCATCAAAATCTTACTAAAGATTTTGGACTTGCCGGAGCTTCCTAGTTAGTAATTGTGAAGCATGAATCGGCATCTTTATTGAAATGTGTTTAAATCAATTTGTGATATGTGCAGGAACTTCCGAGAGCTATTTCACGATGGATTATGGATAGTGGAGCGTCTCGACATATGACAGGGAAGACTGCATTGTTGTATGATGTTAGAAATTTCAATGGAGGTTATGTGGGATTCGCAGGAAATCAAGGTGGTAGAATTGTTGGTGAAGGAACGTTATCCAATGGGATCGTTACGTTTGAAAGAGTTAACTACATTGCCGAGCTGGAGAATAATCTGCTGAGTATCTCGCAGATTTGTGACAGGATGTATACCACTCACTTCACAGACAAATAATGTTTGATCTTGAAACCAGGATTTGTTAACCCTGAAGAATGGATTATCATGAGGGCACCAAGAGTCAATGATCTGTACGTGTTGGACATGAGCGTAGCTACTACAACCACGGGTCAGGCTCATTGTTTTGTGTCTAGAGCAACTGAGAAAGAATCGAAATTGTGGCACAGGAAGATGGGTCATATACACCTGAGAAAAATGAATCACCTGGTGCATAACGATTTAGTTCTTGGAGTTAATATCAAAGGTTTTCATCTGGAAGGGGAGTGCATTAGTTGCATCAAAGGCAAGCAGAAGAAAAAGTCACACCCTAAAAAGCAAGTCAATTCAGTTTCCAGACCTTTAGAGAGACTTCATATGGATCTGTTTGGTCCAGTAAACGTCAAAAGTATTACAGGGGATCTCTACTGTCTTGTGGTTACTGATGATTATTCCAGATTTTCGTGGGTATCATTCTTGAAGTCGAAAGATGAAACGTTTGATAGTTTGATGGCGTTGTTCAGAAAGATTGAAAATTTGTACCAAAGGCGTATCAAAAGAATCAAAAGTGATAATGGTACTGAGTTCAAGAACAACAAGATGGAAGAATATTGTGATGAAAGAGGTATATTGCATGAATTTAGCGCGCCTTACACTCCGCAACAGAATGGAGTAGCTGAAAGAAAGAACAGGACGCTAATCGAAATGGCCAGAACAATGCTTGCTGATTCAAAGCTACCGATAAATTTTTGGGCAGAAGCTGTTTCCACCGCATGCTATACACTCAACCGGGTTCTCACTGTGAAGAAATTCAACAAGACATGCTTTGAGTTGATCAATAATCGCAAACCGAACCTGAAGTTTTTAGAACCGTTTGGATCACCCTGTACTGTTCTAGAGCCTTTTGATAAATTTGGACCAAAGAGTATCGAAGGAATATTTGTGGGTTATTCAAGTCCACAAAGACGGGTTTTTGTTCCAAGCTTGAAGCAGATCATCGAAGCACAACATGTTGAGTGTTAGGGGTATACTATGCCGCCTCAGAATCCCGGTGACTCATGGCGTTTTAATTATGATAAATTGTGGGATTCGTTTGACATGGAAGAAGAAAAAGAAGAAGAAGATTTCTTTGACGAGTTGGATATTCTAAGAGAGTATGAAGAATCGCAGGAAAGGTTCCCAGCTGAGTATTCAAGAAGACCGCGACAAGCTTTGAATGATGATGAAGCAGGTCCAAGCAATGCTGGAGAACATGATGATGTCCATCAAAATGAAGTTGCTCAAGATAATCAGTCGGCACAGAATGATAATCAAGAATCTGAGAACATGCCAGTATTTGATCATGGTGATTCAGATTCTGAGGGGGAGCAAATTCAGATTTCAAGTCAAACAAACCCAGTCAGTGAACAAGGTGCAAATCAGAATGTTACTAATCTGGAAGGCGATGTAGATGTTTTAGGCGAAGTGATGCCACGAACTCTTTCATACCATCCAGAGGAATTGATCATTGGAGAATTACGAACAGGCGTCCGCACTCGAAGACAGCTTGATAAAGGGCTTACATGTTTTTATACAAAAGTTGCTGCTTTACAAACTGAATTCTCATTGAGTTGTTTTATCTCGCAGATTGAATCAAGGACTTATAAAGAGGCGCTTACTGAAGATTCTTGGGTCAATGCGATGCAGGAGGAACTGAGTCAATTCGAAAAGTTGGGAGTGTGGAAGTTAGTGGATTTGCCTGATGGTCAGAGGAAGATAAACACCAAGTGGGTATTCAAGTGTAAGAGAGACGATAGAGGAGTTGTGGTTCGTAACAAAGCTCGACTCGTAGTCCAGGGTTTTTATCAGCAGGAGGGTATAGATTTTACTGAAGTATATGCTCCGGTAGCTCGACTAGAAGCGATCAGAATCTTCCTAGCATTTGCATCTTGGAAAAAGTTCAAAGTATATCAGTTAGATGTGAAATCGGCATTTCTCTATGGGAAGGTAAAAGAGGAGGTATATGTCGGTCAGCCACCGGGCTTCACTGATCCACTCCACAAAGACAAGGTCTACTTGCTAGATAAAGCGCTGTATGGTTTACACCAGGCCCCGAGAGCTTGGTATGAGACATTGTCTCAACATCTGCTAGCCAACAGCTTTATCCGTGGAAAAGTGGATGCCACTCTATTCACCAAAGAGGTCGACGGACATCTTCTGATAGTTCAAATATACGTGGACGACATCATATTTGGGTCAACAAATGAGAATCTATGCAAAGATTTTGAAAGAGTGATGAAGCAGAAATTCGAAATGTCATCGATGGGTGAGATGAAATTCTTTTTGGGACTGCAGGTTGATCAACTGCCCAAATGAATTTTCATACATCAAATAAAGTACGTTCATGATATCTTGGAGAAATTCGGGATGTCAAGTTCTACTCAAGCTTCCACCCCATTAGCAACGAATCATGGGATAAACCCTGATCTCACAGGAGAGAAGGTAGATGAAACGATGTATCGTTCCATAATCGGATCGCTGATGTATTTGACAACTTCAAGACCCGATATTATGTATCCAACCTGCCTCGCAACAAGATTTCAATCTAACCCGAGAGCTTCGCATATGGTGATTGTGAAAAGGATATTACGCTACCTGAAAGGAACTCCATCATTGGGGTTGTGGTATCCAAGAGAAGGCGATTTCACGCTCGAAGGGTATTCCGATTCAGATTTCGGATGCTGCAAAGTTAATGCTAAATCAACAACAGCAGGGTGCCAGTTCTTTGGATCACGATTGGTTACCTGGCAATGCAAAAAAGCAGACCTCTGTAGCTTTATCCACATGTGAAGCGGAGTATGTATCTGCTAGCAGCTGCTGCTCACAGATCTTGTGGATCCAGCAACAGATGCGCGACTACGGTTTGCAATTTCTAAACACCCCTATCTTTGTTGATAATGAGGCAGCGAATAACATTACTAAAAATCCTGTTCATCACGCTAAAATGAAACACATTGAAATTCATCATCACTTCATTCGCGATTGTTTCGAGAAGAAGTTGATACGAATTGAGAAAATCCACACTGATGAACAATAAGCTGATTTACATACCAAAGCATTTGATAAAACACGTTTTCAATATTTGCTAAAACTGAACGGTATGAAGCCTTTATCGGTGTTGGAGGAGATTATTGGCGTTGATGAAGGTACTATTATAGATGATGATGTTGAGAAGCAATCTGCAATGGTTTGTCGATTTTTTACCTGTTTTGGTATTTAGGGGGAGTATAGGGTAATATTTTCAGAAAATACAAAAACATTAAAAAAAATGACAAAAATACAAAAACATGAGATATTTTCAAAATTCAAAAACAATAGAAAACCAGAAAAGAGCTTGTGTAAAAAGGGAAAATGATAGTACATCGGCTTGACAGTTACATTATGCTAAAGAAATGGAATGTTTAAATGTGTTAAACAGTCTCGCTGATGATGTGCCGATAGGTTTTTGCACATTTAGTAGATTTGTTCGGGATATAAATCTAAATCTTACTTACTTATTTCGTGGGGAACACTACTTGGATATATAGGTAACCCCTGAAATCTTGTTTGAAAGATTCCTTTTTCTGATATACTAGGTCTTTATACTCAGTGATATCTGGGGTATTATTCCGGGACTTCTGCTGAATGGAAGTTCTGACCTAGTCCTCGAATAATACTTTCCGCAATGCTTGAAACATAGCATCACCCTCAGCATAAATGATAAGACAATAAAATTGCTTAGCAATGCTGTTGTAAAAAAGATCCTCTAAAGGGGACACACCCAAGTTGATTCGTGATCTCTCTGTTGAACGGTAGTTCTGACCTGAGCTCTCACGTTTTCAATCATAATTTATTCCCTTACAGATATCATTTGTGTTATACTCACCTGTAAGACTGAATATTGGGATCTGGATACGGGAGTATATTCAAGAGGTGGGACACACGTATAAGTTTAAGTCTTTAATTCATCTAATCCGTATCCTGGACAGATTGAAAATTGTGTGAAAATTTAAGTGGATCAGTATATCGACAATCTAAGCGAATTGTTTAATTCTGAGTATGTAATTGAAGCTTAAATGTACTTGTGACTTGTCGAATAGCTGATATGATTCCCTAACACGCTTAACCAAAAATATATTTGTAAATAGTTTACATTTACTGCATTTTAGTTCTGTATTTCATTTCTAGTTTAGAAATTTATTCAAAATCCAAAAAGATTTTACACTTCTGTTTTATTTTTGACAAACCAAAGTGGAGAGTTGATCTTCTGATTCGAAAGCTGAAAGCAGATGCAGGAAGTTTCTGAATTGGACAATGAGTTTGGAGCTTAATATGATAAGTTTGTGAAAGTTGAAAAGTTGAAGCAAGTTCATTAACTTGAAACTTGTAATTCTTAGAAAATGTTTGAATATGATTGAACAAAAGTCTGTGTGAATTATCTCAGATCAACCAAGGTCATTAAGTTGGACTTGGTAGATTAATTGAGTAATCAGGGTCATTAACTTGGACCTGAATACTTAAGTGGATTTGTAAACACTGGTTAGACTATCATTTGTGGTTGAATGGTAAGTTTGGATTTAAACTGTTCTTGTCATATATCTTATATTTAGGTAGAGATTATGCAGGTAACAGGAATCCCCATGGCAATGAAATATCAAAGTTTGAACCAGAATTAAAGCCCTAGCTTATCGAGAGGGGGAGTTGATGTGTGTAAAATGCAACATATAAATTACATCAAATGAGGCATAAAACTAACCCTTTTTTAGTACTAATATTGGAAAAAGAGTGTTTTTGTCTTCCTTTTGTATTTTCAGGATTAAATGAGCTCAAAAACGCAAAAGAAGCAAAAAGACAGCTAAATCCAACATAAATACAAGAAAAGGAACATTAGTGGATTGCCCGAACCCTCAACGGCACCTTCCAAAGCAAAATAGAGAAAACAGAAGGCTGAACACGCCCCGTGCTCAGCCAGCACGGGGCCGTGCCCAAGAAGCAGCAGAAAAGACAAACCTATAGAAGCTTCTATTGCCCACCACGGGCCGTGCTCAGCGGACACGGGGGCGTGTCGAAAGTACAGCAGGCGCATTTATTGTAATTGCGAATTACAATTAATGAGGAGAGAGAGTGTCAGACGGGCACGGGGCCGTGTCCAGCGGACACGGGGCCGTGTCCAGCTCTCTGTTCAGCCTATAAATAGGAGTGCTTGGATTCATTTCATCTCATCCCTTGGCACACCACCTCTCTCACACTTCATCCACCACCCACCACCATCACAACACCATCATCCACCACCATCATCCATTGTCCATCATAGAGTGTGTGAGTCGTCTCGGGATCCAAGATTGATCGTAAGAGTTCTTGACAATCAAGGCCATGTTTGCCTAAGTCTCTTACATCACTTGGTGAAGACAAAGTGTCTAGTATAATACTTTTTATTTCTAATCTTTTGCACTTTTTATTTGGTTTTGTATTAATGACTTTAATAACTAGTTACTTATGTTGAAGGTGATCTTTCCTTATCGTTTGTCCGTGGTGTCTTGGCATTATTTTACTGTCTATATAAAATAAAGGATTTTCACCATTCATATCTCCACGGTCTATATGGAGGTATGTTGGCTACCTGGTAGGGGGTTAAGGGAGCGGTTTGGTAAAGGTCTTGCCATTGTTCAGCGTTTAGAGGTCCTGCAATGGACCTGGGTCAAATTTAGTAGGACCTCCTTCAATACTTCACGGTATTGGATGGCGGGGGTCCAAACTCTTTGATCCCCTCATAAGTTAACTACTATTAATACTATAACCCGGCTATTTAGGACTGTATCCCTGCTGACTCAGACTACTTAGTCGAGGGTAACGTCACCGCCAAAAGCGGGGCCTACCACAATACTGCATTAATAACTTAATTCATTATCTTCCAATAATCCACCCCTTTAGGATTGTATCCCTGCTGACTCAAACTACTGGGGTGAGGGTAACGTCACCTTCAAAAGAGGGGCCTACTACAATAACTAAGATAATCTCTTAATTATGTGCAAAAGTGCGGAAATAATCAAAGGTTATACTAGATACGAGTCGGAACCAAGTGATTCATCTTGTCTATCTGTTTTTATTTTATTTTTATTTTCAGCATTTTAGTTAGTTTTTATTTTTCTTAGTTTAAAACATTTTTCTAAACTTTTATTTTGGTTAGACGTTGGGGATAAACCGGTATTAAAAGCTCTTGTGTCCTTGGACGACCTCGGTATCTTACCAACGCTATACTACACTCAACGATGGGTGCACTTGCCCATATGTGTGTTTAGTGTTAGTGAAATATCGTGTTTTATAAATTTAAAACTTGGCTAAAATAAGTGTTAAAAAGGGCTTAAAATATACACCTAAAATATACGACACTTCGCACGCATCAAGTTTTTGGCGCCGTTGCCGGGGACACAAGGATTTTAAGAAAGCTTAAAATCGACGGCCTAATCAGTTTTTTTTCAAAACCTTTTTAAACACGCGCACATTTTTCTGCATTTAGTTTAGTTTTGCATTTACAGTATCCTGTACACGGGGCCGTGCTCACTGAACACGGGGCCGTGCTGCAGATTTTTCATAAACGCCCAGTAACAGTAGCTTGAACACGGGCCGTGCTCACTGAACACGCCCCGTGCTCAACTAGATCAGTCAATTTAATTAAAACGCCCAGATACAGATTCTGAACACGGGGCCGTGTCCACTCAACACGGGGCCGTGTCCAGCCTCTGTTTCCGTTTTTATTTTTGTTTTCTGATCTCAAGACTCGGTTGTGGTCTGCTGAGTGATTCTTATGGATCAATACTCAGGAGGTTACAACTACACCTATGATGAGGATGATTATAGGGGTAATTATTGCACAAATTGTCGTAATACACGTTCAATTCAAGATAATCACTCGTACCAACCATCCAATTCATACACTTACTATGAGGGGCCCAGGTACGAACCATCAACTTCATACACATCCTATGAAGACCAAAGGTATGAACCTCCTCCCTCATACTCATATTTTGATGAACCAAGGTATGAGCCTTCTTACTCATACTTTGAGGAACCAAGGTATGAGCCACCACCTTCATATGCTTATTATGAGGAACCTTGGCGTGAACAACCCACCTCATATGAGTATTATGAAGAACAAAATTACGAACCTTATCCATCATATGCTTACAATGAAGGGCAATGGTGTGAACCATCAACTTCATATGGGTATTATGAGGAACAAAGGGTCGAACAACCGGATTCAAGCTTAGAAAATAATGATTCTTTTTCTATAACCGAAGTGACCGATAGGATATTAGAACACATTAGAGTTATCGATCGGTGTATAAAAGAAGCTCGCGCAAGGGAAGAGGAGTCCCGCGCAAGAGAAGAATTAAAAAAGGAAGAGATAACTAAAAATGAAAAAATGGAAGAACAAATAAGTGAAAAACCGACACATGAGTTAAACAACGAAAAAGGTGAGTCCGACAACGTT